>LPNX010020303.1:3394-17344 GCA_001517045.1 Pseudotsuga menziesii | reverse complement strand
GCTACACAGTCCCTCAGGCCCTGCATTCCCTTCTAGTGCTATCCCGGGGTTGTGGAGAAGAAAGCCAACCCTCTAGCTCTGTCTGTGTGGTTTCCAATCACCGGGTCTAAGCAAACCAAGGCCCCATCCTTGTTTCCTGTTTACTTTCATATCCACACACGTCTCACTGACATAATCCAAACCATCTCACTCATGTTATCACCAAACATGCAGTGCAGATGAGACATTTTCAAAATGTCTAATGGAGTTTCACCCGAACCCCATTTCCAAAAGAAAACCTTCCCATGAAGTTTGGCTCTTGCAGGTCATCACACATGATCTTCCTGTAGTGTGTACTCCTGACACATTCATCAAATAGCCAAACAGTCAGTCATTACCTGATACTACAATCCAATTGATAGTTCCATAACCAAGCAATGACATTAGAGATCGAGTTCAATAAGAATTTGCGATTCTATCTACTACAGAGATTGACTTGCTCAAGTGTGGGTCTCTTGTAAGAAGCATTACTATGCCCATTATAATTTTATGTTTACTATCATAACATGAATACCCACTTACCATGTGTCCCTCCTGACACAATCTCACACAAGCCAACAATGATTAGTAGCCGTTAGTACCTCTTAAATCCGAAATCCACAATTCGAATTTAACAACCCGTACCAACTAATTTTTACAACCATGAGACTTCTTCTCATAAATGGTAGATTTTGGCAGTGGTCAGGGACTTACCTCTCACTGCCTTGTTTGAGATATTCTACCTGAAACATGAGTTTCAAACATCCAAACACAAGCTTATGCAAGCCAACAATGGCTAATGGTTGTTAGCAATTTCTCAAATCCGAAATTCACAATTCCAATCCTAACAACTTATTATGCATATCATATGGTAGATTTAGGCATTGGTCAGGAACTTACCTCTCAATGTTGTTATTAAAATAATCTACCTGAAACACAAGCTTCAACATCCAAACACAAGCTTATGCAAGCCAGTAGTGACTAGTAGTTGTCAACAATATTTGAAATTCACAATTCAAATTTAACAAGCTCTTTTACATGGTAGATTCCAGCATTGGTCAGGGTCTTACCTCTCAATGCCATTCTCGAAAGAATCTACCTGAAACATGAGCTTCCATCAACCAAAAACTTGGTAAGTATGCATATACTATCTCATTGCTACAACCATCACTGAAGCATTTTCAGAATTTCATAAAATTCGAATACTTCCCGTCGTTAGTCACATCAATATATACCAAAACTCATTTACTTCGTGCAATCATTATCATGCTAACATTGCAAGGTATAGTCATATCACTCATGCAATTAAATGAAGTGGTTAGATACTCCCTACTTCACAAGTGTATCATCCATACCATCTTGCTCTTCAATAGAGCGTTTCTGGCGGCCAATTGATCATGACTATCCTGCATTCATAGCAACCTTCGAAACAGTTCCAGAATTATCATTAATTCACCATTTCAGTCATTAGTTAATCCGCATACCACATGCATTCATCTCAATGCATTCATGCCATACATCACAACATTGCACCTACACTTATGCAATCAGTCATTCACACCCTTCATATGCATACATCCAATGCATAACTACAAGATTCATAAAATATTTCTAATGCATATCCACTCATGCTATCTTGCAATGATTCAAGAATACTATGCATTCAACCATACCATGGCCTAACCATGACTACCTCATATAGGATGCATTACTATAATCAATATCATTAACATGTATAGGCATGACACCTTTCTACATTCCAATATTCACATGGTATGAGGTCTCTTACCTGTACCAATCCACGGAATTTGCCATAAGCAAACTCTTACCTACATGGGTCGTACTTACACCCTTGACATGACCAATTTGGTTGGTCCTTTGCAGGAGATTGCAAAATTTGCCCACCAACTATTGTCATGGACTTGTTGCCTTATCCCTTCTCCAGAGGGTTGCTGGTCTCATTCATCAGCATCAGCAACATACTCATCCAGGTCCATGTCATCGTTGGTTTGTACACTAATGCCAACATCAAAACAATGATTATCATTAGTGGTTGTAAATATATAATTCCCAATATTCTTATCAATCATGTAATATTCTATGCATGCAATACATATCCTCATGCATTTCAAGCATAAACTTAGGAAATGTAGTTAAAGTCAGCAATATAGGGTTTAATGAAAACTTCCCTTTCAAACCCCTCATCTTCTCATGGAATTCCTTTTCCACACAGCAGCTGATTGACTTCATAGTCCTTGCTGCCCCTGGCATGCAACTGTCCAGATTTGTCCACTTGATAACAGCGGCTATCCTTAGCACTTTGCTGCTTCATGCTCAGATTCCGGTCACTTATTCTCGTTCCTTGCTGGATAATCTTTCCAACGCCTATTCACATGCGTCATTCCGACCTTGGATGTGAAAACCACACCACTTCCAAGAACGAAGACCTTCACCAAATCTTTGCACTTTACACACAGCTGCATTTTGGTTGAGAATGTTATCTTCAGCCACCACACTTCCATTGCATCATTCATATTTTATGAATTCTAGACTTGACTAGATTTCCCCAAAACATAGAGTCTTCTTCTCTCAAGAGCAACTGTCTCAGGGGGGCGACGGGGGTCAAGGGGGCTTGCCCCCTTGTGGCGGGTCGAGGGCAGCGCCCTCGTTTTTTTTTTTTGTAAATCTATACTTTTCTCACAATCTGGCGCATTAGCCTGCTGCCATTTTTCTTATTTTCCAGCCCCGAAATTCACTGAAAAACAGCCCAAAATTTCACCAAGAAACAGTTGAAATCGGCTCCAGGAACCATTGTTCCTTCCGCAGAATCGGCTCTCTAACCAATCTCGCAGCCGCTGTATCGGCTCCCAAATCAATCTCCCAGCCGCAACGTCGGCTCCTTTCCCATTCCTTCCTCCACCGAACCGGCTCCCTGACCGTTCTGTCTTCCACTGAATCGACTCCCCGGAAACTCTCAGCCTTCCGCAACGGCGGCTCTCCGGGTGTTCCAGCCCTTCCGCAACTGCGGCTCCCCGAAAGCTTCTACCTTCTGCAACGGAGGCTCTTTGGAAGTTCTTCCCATCCACAACGGCGGCCCCTTGGAAGCTTCAATCCTTCTGATGTATCAGCTCTCCAACCAATCTCCCTTCCGCCGTATCGGCTCTCCAGGAGTTCCAAACTATCCGCTCTTTTCTTGGACGAACTTTCCACATCGGGCATCGGCTGAATCTTGAATCGGACGCAGGATTGCTTAGCCGTCCGCAACGGCGGATGGAAGACTTTGCCAATCCTTTCGCAACGGCGGAAGTTCACTTCCTTCAATGGCCCGACCATTCCATACTTAGCCAAAATTCCGAGCTTTCTTTTCGCGCGTCGGCGATCGGATGGATCTTCAAACTCTCTGCAGCGTCGGCGATCGGACGGATCTCGAATCGGACGTGAGATCACTCCGCCACCCGCAACGGTCAGAGGGGAAGATCGTTGCTCCACCCGCAACGACGGAGGTTAACTCCATGAACCCTTCCGCAACAGTCGGACGGGAAACTTCTCCCACTCGTCCGCAACAGCGGACGTTGACTTTGTCAGTCCCTCCGCAACAGCAGAATTCCACTTCCTCCAGTGGTCCGACTGCTAACACTTAGGCGATTTTTCTGAATCCATCTGCTCACTGCTGAACAGAGAAGGTAATTCTACCTTCTGTCACTGCATCTTCTTGGCCCATAGAGGCCCATTGCTGCAACCATGGCGCTCTGATACCATATTGTCTCGTCCCCGTCCCTCAACCGGCGAAGAGGACGCGACCAACACAACAACACAGCCGGGCAAAACGCCCCATGAACATAAACAAATGAAATCAATGCTGGAATTAAGCATACACAGATGCATTTATCTTTGATCACACAGCGGAAGCACACATACATTCCAGCAATCACATGTTCATCATAATTCCATATACAATTGTTATAATTATAGAGATAGACTGGAAGCACTTATCTGTTAATGAAGAATTCACCCGCAACTAGCTACGTCACTGCAACGTTCCACCCAACCATAGGCCAGCTTGCTCATCTATCTCTCAGCAACACTGCCACCCCCGAGCTGGGCATGATTCCTCCGGACTAAGGGTCAATTGCAGGCTTATACATAGCCAAGGGGCAGAAACAACAAACCAATACAGCTGGGTTTCACAGGCTTTCCACAAAAAAGCCAAGCCAGCACAGTCCGAAGACTAACCATTGCACTCAGGCAATTACCTAGCTGTCACAGCTTAAACAGGAAGACGAAAACTGAGTCATTATTGGCCCTATCGTGGCCAAAATGACTCTCAGGTGAATTTACAACAGTCCCCAGCATGCAAGAAATACCACAGCAACCACATCCAACAATGTGGGAAAACACAGCCCGTCCTGGCAATAAAAACACCAAGAAAACATATACAGACCGAGTTGGGGGAAGAAATCACAGTTTTCCAGCCTATGGGTGCACGTGGGCAACAATGCAAAACCCACAATCGTCCTATGAGTGAGGGATATGGCCACACTATCCACAAATCCGTAGAAGAAAACTGCTGCGTGGGTAAATCCGGCAATATCCAGTGCGTGAAGACAAAAACGGGAAGGAATCCCCAGTGCGTGAGAATGCACAGCAATAGAGGCCCTGCGTGAGGGAAAGCAAATCTGATTTTTCCTGTGGATGCACACGCAACAGGAAGGACGCGAATTTACAGTTCATGGGTGCTCAACAACTCGTGGGGGAGAGGAAGAAAACCTGCGTGAGACCCAAAAACGCCCAGAGCTTGTGCGTGAGGAGCCAATCAGACAAATTCGTGGGTAGAGGTGAACAGACCATGGAGAGAATGCACGATGGGCACAATGAACAGGCGCATGAGGAGAACAGAACAGGAAGGGCAAGCATGGAGTCATGGGTGGAGTGTGGATGTGGGAAAAGGACTGACAGTCCTGCCACCCCACTCCCAAAGGCCATAACTTCCCCTCCACCAGCAGCCATAACTGCCCAACCACCCAACAGATCATTAAAGAGGTTGACAAGGTTGGATGAGACAAAAGGGTGACAAATAACAAAGGTAGAAAACCACAAGGTAATAAAACATGGGTTTTTCCCCATAAACCAAGGTTTGACATCCCCCACCCCTTATCCTTTGGAACCTTTCCCTTTTCATTCAACGTTGCACTGCCGTAGCTGGTTGTGGTTTAATTAATTGATGTGCGGGTTTACATGATGCCAAATTAAAATGTGCTGAATAGCACAACATACCATCGGCAATTATCCCCATTGCCGAAACATACACAGCCAAATCGATGGTGGGGATTTTTCCTTGAGCTCCTCACCACGATTAATTACAATATATACATCATGCAAACGGGGTCAAAACCGGGGATGTGACAAGGTTCCTTTCCACAGTCCCCACCCTGACACAATAAATCAATAAATAATTCAATATAAGAACAGAAAAATGAGAATGTCAACAATGGAAATTGAATGGTAACAGAAAAAATCAAAACATTTTGTTATTATATTTAACACTTACCTGAGGGAGCATAGAGTGTGACCTTCCATAGTCACCTTGGACCATGGAAGCAGTAGGTTCATTTCCACCGGCACCACCCTGACATAATAAATCAATAAATAAACGTTATGAAAATAATTGTAACATAATAAAAAATGAGATATTGCAATAATATTTATTTTTACCTTAGAAGTAGAGGACACGCGTTTCATTCCATGACGAACATGGGAAGACCCCTACCACTGTGTAATAAGCATGTTTTCATATGGAAATCTTTTGGGGTTGGGGTTTCTAGTTATTGTAGTCATATTTAGTTACTATATTTAGTTGAGTCAATAATTGTAACATCAACAAAAATGAGACATTGCAATAATATTTAATTTTATCTTTGATGGAGAAGATACATGTTTTGCTCCATGGCGATGAACAGACCCCTTCCATAGTGTAATAAGCATGTTATCATATGGAAATATTTTCAATAAGCACGAAAAAAGTGAATGGTAACAGTGGAAATTGGATGTTAGCAGAAAAAATCTCAACATTTAGTTATTATATTTAACACTTACCTGATGGGGCACAGAGTGTGACCATCCACAGTCACCTTGGACCATGGAAGTAGAGGACATGCATTATGTTCCATGATGACCATTGGTAGACCCCCGCCAGTGTAATAAGCATGTTGTCACATGAAAATATTCTCGGTTTGGAGTTTCTAGTTATTGTAGTCATATTTAGTTACTATATTTAGTTGAGTCAATAATTGTAACATAAACAAAAATGAGATACTGCAATAATATTTACTTTTACCTCTGAAGGAGGAGATACATGTTCTGCTCCATGGGCATGAGCATACCCCTACCACAATGTAATAAGCATGTTATAATATGGAAATATTCTCAATAAGCATGACAAAAGTGAATGGTAACAGTGAAAATCGAATGTTAACTAAAAAAACTGAAACATTTTGTTATTAACGTCATATTTATTTACTATATTTAACATTTACCTCACGAGGCATAGATTGTGACCTTCCATGGTCACCCTGGACCATGGAAAGTAGCATGTGGCTTTCCACTGCTGCTACCCTGACAAAATAAATCAATCAATAAAAGTTGAGTCAATAATTGTAACATAAAAAAAATGAGATAAACATAACAGTGTAATAATCATGTTATTACATGGAAATATTCATAATATGCACGAAAAAAGTGAATGTCAACAGTGGAAATTGAATGTTAACATAAAAAATCGAAACATTTAGTTATTGTAGTCATTTTAGTTACTATATTTAGCATTTACCTAATGAGGCATATCGTGTGACCTTCCACAGTTACCCTGGACCGTGGAAGCCACATCTATTCCATTTAAGTTGTAATTGATAAAAAACTCTTCACTTGGAAGTATTATTTTTTTTGCACAAACAAGTATACGATGTTATTCACATCCTTCAAATTCGGAATTCGGTTTCTTAGTTGCTGTCACCGACCGTGTACTATTTATAAAGCTAGCAACATTTCTAGACGCTTTTGGTCTCCCATCAATATACATACTCACCCCTTTGTTTTTATTGTGTTTAGATAATTGTATATAATTTGCCGCAACTTCGTATCTCCTCATACTTCAATTATATTGGACCAAGATCAACCGGTTAAGGTATCTGTATAATGGTTCGACATACTCCATAAATTCAGTTATAGTGCCATAGCCGAAGTTTATGTCATCCATGGAAAATAGCCCTAATCCATGTAAGGACGAAGGAACAATGCAATACATCCTCCCATTGATGAAGAAATCTATGTCCACTTGAGGTAGCTTATTAGGTACCCATAGTTGCACTATATGTCTATACCTCAAGGGAAACTCAATGTACCCTATGCTGTCATCATCATAATTACATGACCCTCCGTTGGTAAAAAAATATTACATGCGTCTACGAAATGTTTTCCTTACCTTTGCAGATCTAGTTGATATAGAACCGGTAGATCTAGTACAACACTTATCACTTTCAACCTCTCCTAGTATATCTTCACCATCACTCTAGGAAGACAGATCTGATAGATACCTATTTGGTGGTACCTACACTCGATAAAACAAGAATATAAGCTACCAAGCGGATATAATTTAGCGTGCAAATATATTTACTTGTAATGTTTTAATATCAAAAGTTTTTTCTTCCCAAAAACTTTACCAAAAGCTATTTTTCTCTCAAATGTGTAATTTCTTTTAGAGATATTTATATTTTAATTATTTTTAAGTATAAGAAACAATTTGATTTGGTTTGGAATTTGTTCACAACATGGATATAGAAGTGTGTTTCTTGGGCCACTTTACTAGTTAATGCATGCAAAGAGGTATGGGATTCCCCCTCATATAGATCATGTTTGGGATTCAATTTGGAATGGGCGGTGGTCATATTGCTTCATTCATGGATTTCCCTTCGAAACTCAGCGACGTTAGTCTAACAATCCCTCTTCCATAGTGATTTGATATGCTAGTTTCCTTGTGCAAGGTACTCCTTCTCTAACTATGTGCTTGATTTTTTCTAAATAGGATAACATTGTGAAATGTCACCGAAATTCGACCAATTATAGGTAGTCTTGAGTGGTTTTGCACATGGACATGGATAGGGTGATGTTGGATCCGGAATCCTCTTATCACAACCTTGAATCATCTTACACTACCCAAGACCATTTTCTTACCATTGCTACGGTGTTCTGCAACAGGTAAATCCAGAATTGTTTTGGTTGTGATGGTATGGTTTAGGCTCGTTCTCTATCAAACGAGCGATGGATGGTTTCAAGGCTAGAATTTTACGGGAAAAATGCTCGTCATGGGTCATTTTGCACCTCAAATATGGAGGATATTTCATATAAATCCTCATAAAATGCAAAGTAAATAGTCAAAACCATAGTAGCAATATTTGAGCATGGATTCAAATACGATACAGAAAAAATACGTAACAAAAAAATCGAGTACGACTAAAATATGGGAATAGGCATCTTATAAATACAAAAACATGCAATTTTAATTTTAAAAAAATAAGATTATACGATGATCATTACAAAGTGTAACATGTCATTCATTATTCATTAGGAACTAACACAAGTAGTAACTAAGTATTTATTTCTTGTGATAATGGATGAGACCTAGAACTGTCCTTTCTCTATAGTTTAAACCTCAAATCCAAGGGAAACAACAGGAAAAAGTATAGTTTATGGAAAAGAATCTCCAGTTTTGATTCAAGATAAGTAAGGGCTCATTGGACCCCATAAAAAGTCTATGTTATTCAAATCCTTATTGCTTCAATGGGATAGTTGCACTAATGATGACCTGGCAATATCTAAGGCTTTATAAATGGCTAAGTTACGTAGAACTGTTGATGGGCATAGGCATGTATGATAAAGTTGGAAAAAGACAAAGTGGTGAAAAATTGTCCGAAATCAGTAGTCTTATGAAAATGCCCACCATGTTTCATAAGAAGGAGAAAATTCCCACCATGGCCTGTCATCCCATAGTTGATTGAAGTATCTATCTAACCATGGCACTAGTTCTCATAAAAACGCTTTGAGGAAGAAGATACATGCCTCCCAAAAGAATTTCTTTTTGGTCAAATTAGAAAAGTTTCTCTAGGAGAATGCTTGCCATAATTTGTGGATTGAAATAAATTCCCACACCATATGGGAATCCTATAGGTGGTTGTTTTGTCTACCTGACCATGTTCTTACTTTGACTTGAAAGTACATGAGGTATAAATTATGGATATGCCAAAATAGGGTCTTAAGTAGCTTTTACATCATACTTCAGTAAAATGCCTACCGAGGAGAGAGAAAGTAGTTCTAGAAGATAAAACTGGTCTTAATAGATTCATCTAGTTGTCCTCCATCCATTGGATGTCTTATGATCCAAGTTTTATGAAAAGTTGAAATCACCTTTGAGAACTAGGGTTTAAATAAATTCACTAAGTGTCAAATCACAAGGTTGAAGAGGCATTTGGAAATCCATGCCAAAGCCTGTTTGAGTGATGATAAATTAATCAGATGGTATAGGTATGTTCTTTAATCAACTAGCTATCCATCCATGTTCTTATTTTTTCTTATGGTGACCACATGAGAAAAATATCAGCCTGCCAAAAGAGGTAAAAACATTAGCTTGCATATCCAAAAATATGAAAAATTGACCGAGTGTTGAAAACAGGAGGTTGAGAGCCCACTTGGAAATGTACGCTAGAGTCATCTCTTTAGCTGATAAATTCATCAGATGTTATGGGTCCATTCTTTGATGATCTGGGCATCCACTCACGATCTCAATTTCCCTCTAGGTGTTCACACGTGTGAGATATGAGTCTGCCAAAATTCCTCCTGGCACAAAAATGACTAGGGTCTAACAAAATTGACTAAGTGTTGAATTGATCAATTTGAAAGATCATTTTAAAGTGACTTCAAGAGACCATGTGTTTGTCAGTAAGGTTTTAAGGTGACATGGTCTTGTTCCTAGTTGAGGTGGATACCTAGCCATACCCTCAATTTGTTTAAACATGGTCAAGATGTGAAAAAAATAAGTCTACCAAAAGTTAGAAATGTATTCCTGTATAGTCTTGGTGAAATAAAAGAGTAAGCTACAAGAAATTAATAAACATAAATTTATAAAGGGAATTCTGCATATGTTGAGAAGGATTTAAGGATAGTATTTTGGAAGATATGATGTGATCTAAATTACACAACATATATTTAAGGAATAAATGCTCGCATAGGGTTTAGTGAAGACACATGCAGGCTACAATATTCTTGATAACCTTCGTACTCTTTGAGATATGCCAAACAAAGGCGACCACACTAACTACCATGATATATTCCAAATAGAGGAAAAAACATATAAGTGTCATTGAAAAATAATACTTGTATCAAATGTGTCTTTAAAGAAGAAAGAGGTATGAGGGTCAATTTATTGGAATCAATTCGAATTATACCCCACGAGTCCCACGGAACTATACATTGTTCCAAAATTCAAACCAGTAAACGGGGAAATCTTGCAAAGTGTGTTGTAATTAAGGTAAAAGTGGGCATAAAAATAAAATAAAATGCTTCTTTAAAGGAGAAATAGGTCTTAGGTTGAGATGTACATAGTCATTGTAATTGCAGCTCCTATGGCACTCTACAAAATGTTTTAAACCCATAATAGCAAAAAATCACAAAAGCTTGAAAAGTGTGCCATAATCCATGTAAAACTGACCATCAAAGGAATGTTAAATGCATCTTTAAAGGAGAAAGAGGTCTCATGTTCAAGTTTCAACGGAATTAGTTCAAATTATAACTCATATAGGACTCTGTTCTAGACCATTAAATAGAATAATATTACACAATCTTGCACTCTATAGAATGTTTCAAACATATAATAGAATAAAATAACAAAAGCTTGTAATTTGTTCCATAATTGAGGTAAAAATAATTATTAAAGAAAAATTAAATTTTTAGAAGAAACAAGTCTCAGATTCAAAGTTTCGACATAATCGGTTGAACCAGTTTAGATTATAGCTCCTATAGGAATCTACACACTGTTATGGAGCATTAAATAGAATAAAATTACAAAAGCTTGCAAATTGTGCCATAATTCTTAAAATTATACAAGAGCACGACCAAATTGCATTGCTCAACCCATATGCCTTTTCCCCAAACTTAAGGAGGAGCTTCATATGCTCCAATAATAAAAAACCCTTACTATATCCACCGATAATAGAAGCGATGGTAGCACAACAAACAAATTATAATTTCAGTATGACTATACTGAATCTATATTGGTTAGGAAATTTGATGTATTTTTCCCAAATTCCTACAATGTTAGGGTTAATGGGATTACATAATTAATTGGGCCCTTTGTTATCCTCTGGACTGCGGCTGGATTGTTTATCCTCTGGACTGTGGCTGGATTGTTTTGTTATCCTCTGGACTGCGGCCGAATTGTTTTTTATCCTCTGGAGTGCAGCTAGATTTCCTCCACTGGGAACGGAAGTATCCTCTGGATTGGTATCCCCCGATCCTCAATTTACTACTGCTCTTCTCATCAAATTACAAGTTCTGTGGATGCTGCTAATGAACTAGTGCACGGGAGTGAACTTGTTCGTTGTTGTTTTGCTAACGAGCTAGTGCGCGGGCATTTTTGAATTCTACATTTTTTGTTTGGCTATTTGCATATTTTATATTTTATGTTTTGTTTTGTTTTTCTTATTTTGCATACTATATCTTTTGTTTAGTTTTTATTTTATTTTATTTGCATATTTTATATTTTGTTGCATTTTAAATTAATTATAGTTAAACAACTCTATGTTTTTAATTTAATGTAATTTAATTTAATTTAATTTAATTGAACTAGGAATTTGTCATAATTTGTATTGGTTGCATTGCTTATAGTGAGCTCCTATACATAAGTCCCTTCAAGGACGAACACGATGATGATGACGATGATCATGATCATGATCATGATGATCATGATGATGATGAAGATGGCGAATATGATGGTGATGAAGACAATAACGACGATGATCATCATCATCCTTGTCATTGTCATCGTCTTCATCTTTGTTTTCTCCATCAATATCATCATCGTCGTCGTTGCCATCATTATCATCATGATCTTCTTCATCATCGCCATCTTCCTTATCATCATCATCATAATCATCATCTTCATCATCAACATCATCGTCATCCAATTCATCAGCATATCCATTATCATTATCATCATCTTCATCATCATCATCATCATCATTTTCAATATCATCTTCATCATCTTCATCATCATCTTCATCATCATCATCATCATCATCATCATCATCATCATCTTCATGATCGCAATTTTATGGGGAGCTTAGTGAATAAAGACATCTACATGATAGGGGGAGCAACCAATTGAGTGAAAAATTAAGAATTGCTCCTAACACCCATTCCAAGGACTAATCTAACAATTCAATATGATCCGAGGAAGTAGTAAAAAAAAAATACAACTTATTGGGCCCTATGAAGCCTTTTGTTCTTAGATTTGTGCACATGAAGAATCAAGACTTATGGACCTAATCCAGTGACTTCAAAGAGGAAGATCCAAACTGAGCAGTTTGGTAGTTCCATAAAGTGCATTCTTTATAGGAGTGAATAATCACTCATAACCATTCTATTATAAGGTTGTGTTGATGGGCGTATCTGATTCGGCCCGCAACGGGGGAGACGACCCAGTCCGGGATCCTTAAAACAGGTTCCAAGCTGTTTCAGGTAGTCGTTCCCGACAGGTTTATAGGCTCCGTTGGCCTGGGATCCTAAAGGATAGTTAGTGCTATTGGTTAGAAGGTACTTGAACCTTGATGATAAATTAAAGTTAAAGCTGAGTTTCAGGCTACTGTTATATGTACACAATATACACAGATTTGTTATATAGATACCGCCTAATTCAAAAACTAACAGAAACTAATACACTACTATTTAACCATATGCACAAATGTACAACATTCACATCAATGTAATAAAGTAAAAATGTCTCTGCAGAAACATGTGTAATTATATCCACTGTTTTAATCTAAAGCATAAAAATAACAGTAAATCCTAAAATTCTATTTTAACCTCTATCCCGATCAGGAGCAGAATTAAACTAATGCTGATTCTCGGCAATACTGGGAAACGTAATGTATAATAACATTTGCAGAATAATAAATACATTTAACACCTGCAAACTAATGCATGCATTACTAGCTATCATATATCCATAATAACAATTATCAAATACATGACAGATTATGCCAATATAACTGAAAAACCAGAAGCAGTGAATACCTAAAAGATTGTTTTCGCATAATTAATGAAAATAAATTATAACGAAAGACATAATATTGAGCAATACAAATACCAGCAACTGCAAGATGTAGTAAACGCAAACTAGTTATAAAACTTAATAATACGTAAATCCAACATCACCAGTCCAAAACAAAATGTCAACAGGCAGGAAACCGCCTAGGAGCCAATCCGGTTAGAACCAGTAGTTCAGTACTTGCATTACAATAGTATCCCCCCTCCCAAACATAATGCTAACAAAATATTAAATACATTCCTTGTTGCCCATGATAGGATAATCAGAATCAAAAGCAAATCTTCACGATCCCTCTCTAATCGCCAAAGGAAAACGACAAGTGAAACCTGTCGTTTCTCCTCTAGCCCTTAATCTCTCACTCAGCCTACAGGATCGTGAGATAGACGAAAGAACCTGCCAAATTATTTCTCCATCCGTGATTCGATTCCAGCAAAACAGGGATTACGCCGATTTCTTCAAAATTTGGGGCATTGATATCTGCGATCCACAAAAGAAATATTTAGAACATCGGAACAGCAAGTGAAATAATTTTCTAAATTAAATAATGCTAACATAACAAA
>LPNX010020272.1:21-17229 GCA_001517045.1 Pseudotsuga menziesii | reverse complement strand
ACTCTTTTGAGATTTATCTTAACGAGCTAAACAGACAGACTTCGGAAGTTCAAGCTGTCCAGAACTCCTTTATAGAGCCAAAAAAAGTAATGCTTTCGATTATTTCTGGTTCTAGAAATTTTTCAATACCCTTTAGTGGTCTTCTTTGCGCCGGATTGCTGGACAAATAGAGTTTCTTCTTGACTTAACTATAAAAGCAAAAATCTTCTGTCGTATCATAGCTACGTGCTGTAGTTTTCGATTAAATACATGCTGTAGTTTTCGATTAAATACATGCTGCAGTTTTCGATTAAATGCTAATTTTTGTATCCAATATATAGCTATTCATCAATTGAAATATTCATTTTATAAGTAAGATTGAAAAAAAAAAGAAAACCACAAAGAGGAGCAGAAACGTGGCAATCTAAAGAAAAAAAAGCACCATCTTGCAAACACTAGCACATTTGATAATCATAGAGAACAAAAATAATTCAAAGGTGTGCTTGTAAGCCTTTAAACGCGCTTTTTTCTTTATTTGTCGAGAATCGTGTAAATTTCCCAATACAGTAATTACACGATCCACGCTGTCCCAAAAAAGTTCAAAAAATTTTTCGTGCTTTTCCTTTATTGAAAATCATTTAGTCCAGTTTCATTCTGTGTTCTGTGTTTCTTCGACTTTGAGATTTCTATTGAAGTAGTTATTTATTTACAAAATTTATTGTATTTACACTTATTATGAATTTTCTGTCATCTCGACTTAGTACACCTGGCGCTGGTTGTTATTGGCAATATAATAGACAATATTATCTCATCAATACAACAAATTAAACTCCAGAAGTCACATAAAGTATACAATTAGTCTTGAAGCATCTGATTTTGAAATCTTTTTGGTATCAATTAACGTGCCGGAATACTGTTTGCACGAATGAATCAAAGATAGGTACTGTGTGCGTCAACAGAACTTAAGCACTAGTGATTTATATTAAAAAAACCAAACAATTAGAACAATTAATTAACAGTGACTTTGAAATTCAGAACTATATTTACGTCGTCTGCAATTAGAATTAAAAGGAAATCAAAAATTCAGATACAAAGTTCATGGCATCTGCTTTGACATATTTGTTATAATTGTGTAAAAGGGCACAGTCAATGAGTAGTAGATAGTAAAGCCTAAATAATTATATGTAGCAATTGCTTCTCTTGAAATTGGGTATCATGGGTGAAAAATTATTGTGCATTTATAGCAAACCTATTAAACAGATCAATGTTTTAGTGAAAATTATGTCACTGGACAATACAAATCTTTGGAAACCGTCCCTAGAATTTGGAATTAGATAATTTATCTCTTTAGAATATAACATCTACCGAAGTACAACAATATCCATTTTATTAACGAAAGTACTGCTACAATGAAAGTATGGGTTATTATTACCTACGAATTTTAATCCTGTTTCCCTAATACTGTAGTCCCATTTTCCTTCTTTTTCCTAGTGAAAAATACATGCCTTGTTTCTGAGTTTTAGAGAATTACCTGCTGCAAAGTAGTAATTCGTTCACCATCAAAGAGTCCTTAATTTTCATTGTTTCGTAAATTCTCAAACAAATTTACAAAGTTTTCAATGGCTTGCAAATATTGTTTTGTTTATTAAACATTTACAAACTTAAATAAACAAACCAACAAATAAATAAACAAATCAACAAATAAATAAACAAATAAATAAACAAAAAACTATGATAAAATATTTCTAAAAATCTAATTGGAAAACAAAAAACTATCCAAAACCCTGGGCAAAATAATTATTTCGAATAAGTACCTCGACTTCAAATCAAAACAAACAAACAAACAAGCAAACAAACAAATAAACAAACAAATTCTCTGTTCCTATTTTCTTCCTCTTTGTTCTGCACTTCTAGCTTTTTATGCGAGAACATCGTGTAAACTTCCTATTTAAGTAATTACATGGCTGAAAAAGTGAACACGCTAGAACACGAAAAGACAAAAAAGAAAAATGGAAAAAACAGAGGAAAATCAAGTAGAATAATGTTTATTTACCTTTCACTCAACTGTATCTTTTTGTTTATTTACTTTTCGAGTTTGCATAATTGTACTGAATCAATCCTTGCGCAATTTGGTTTTGAGAAGAGTTTCCAGTAAAATAAAATGCAAAATTATTGTTTATATACTTATTTACTAGTATATTTAATTGAGCTAAGCAAGGATTTATGTGTTGATGCTTTATTGTGCTTTTTGTACTGGACTTCTTGGTCTTAACAGCTCAATCTCATTTTTTAATGGGATATTCGAACCTAAATTAGCTATCTCTTCTTTATATCTCTTGGGTGAGAAGTTATCCAACATAACATCTGGGCTCACTATAACCCAGCCAGGTCTTACTTTGACGGGTGTCTCGTAACCAGTCCTTGCAGGAATAATATGTAATCGTCTAGTCGCGGTAGAGAAGTTTTCTGCAATACGATACAAATGGGATGGTACAGCACCATTAGTGGTGTCCTTCGTTTCGATACTCAAGTCAGTGTCTACGTTACAATGAATAAGATGTCCATCTGTAGACCTCCTTACTGTACCTGTGATACACATCCAACAGTGCCATTGCATTTTTTCCATCAACGTTTCATCGTCCTGATCTAAACCTGGATAAAACGGTGATTTCTTGTCAATAGGAACAAAAACCAATTCTTCACTTCTTCTAAACTTTTTAGCCCATATTTCATTATTCAAAAGTTTAGTAAGTTCATTGATTTTTTGAGAATTGGCCCAGATGAACAGGAAACCTGGTTTGGAGATCAATCTATCCAATGGCAATTGGGTTAAAATTGGGTAAATAAACTGATTTTCTGTTAAGCAGCCAATCATCACCACGTCGAAAGTCAAATTTTCGTTCTGTATCCAGTGATTCAACGTTGGAACAATGGAATCTATTCCGATTTTACACCCAAATGGCGTAGTGGCAAATTGATTTATTTGTTTAGCTTTCGCCTGAAATAATTTCTGAAGTTTTGGATAGCCATCAACCCTATTCTCAATATTAGTAACATGCTGTTGCGGTAGCGACTTCCCATGAATGTAGTTATTCGAGTAATCGTTTGTATGGAAGTCTCTAGAGGGTTTGAATGATACGTGTTTAGATTTCATTTCTATTGTTTCCTGGTTTGGCCCTTGCAAGTGACTGTTGTTGATGTGTCTGCTTTTATTCTGGTCGTAAGTTGGATCTTGGAATGCCATCTTAATAGTATTCTCACTTCTCTTTTGTTTTATAATGGCTGTTCTACTTTCTTCTATGTCATAATATTTAACAAAAAGTCGCACTTGAGAAGTTGAAACAAGTTATGTCGCAAGATGAAACTCGGAAATGACGAAGTGTGAAACAAGACTACAGAGCGACAAAAACCAAGCTGCAAATATACAGTAATGAAACTGAAAATATGTCCAGCAAAACTAAAATTGTTTGAGCTCGATACTAACTTCCTTCTTTTTTTTTTTTTTTTTTTACTTTTGGCTATCCTATTGTAAACGCTGTTTTACCCTTTTGCAAAGCATTTGATCACAAGATATATCCCAAAAACTATTTTTTGACTTAAGGCATTAAGAGGAGATAAGGCTCCTAATGTCACATCCAAAAGCCAAAGTATGGGACAAGCATTTCGCCCCTTTGCTCTTATTGCTTCTTGTTAAGTAGAAAGGGTAATTATAATCGAAAAATTCGCGGGAAATGATTTCAATGTTCGACTCTGAGGTAAGAAGTAAAGAGGAGATGAATAAAAGTAAAGGAAGAAGAAAAGAAAGTTGAATGGTTTCGAAGAAAAATACGGCTGAAATCAGTGCAAAAGATATATGGGAGAATATATGGAGTGGTGTAAGTTCGCTGCTTGATTTCTTCGCAGTATTGGAAAACCTAGGCGTGGTCAACGATAAGTTATATGTAAGTGGGCTATTACGGAAAGTTTGGCTGTGTTACTCGTGCATTTCAGTGATAAAATGTGTATGGAAATTAATAAAATTATGCAAGGTGAAATTTAAAATCGATCAACGATTGGATGGGGAGGGAAATGGTCTAGTAAAGGATAAGTTGATAAACTTCAAGAAAAAATATAACGAACATATCAGACATATTACTGCTGCTTTACTCCAAGATTTGAGCTATTTAATGGTTTTAATCTATCCAGGGACGAGGTTATTTAAAAGATTATCTAACATAATAACACTTTGTAGAATAATTGTATAATTTTATGCTTGAACGAATTTAGTTCTGTAAGCCCAGCTCCTTCAAGAAAGCATCCTTAGAAGGTTCCCTACCCAAAAATTCTTTCAGATTATCATTAATATCATAAAGGCCACCACGAGCCAACACAATATCACGGTATTGTATCCCATTCTTGGCATTTAACGGATCCTTAGCGAATTTGGTGTGATACATATCAGTTGCAAAGACTTCCGCCCATAGATAACCGTAATAACCGGCAGAGTAAGAGTCTGACATTATATGGCCAAATGAATCATAACCCTTGGATAACGTACCACCATTAGAAATCAAAGAAATATCCTGTCTCAATTGGTTCCAGGTATCGCAAATTGACAGGTTTTGCAAGTCTTTACAAGTATGTACTTTCATATCAAATAACCCAAAATGTAATTGTCTTAGAGTGAATAAAGCACCATTTACGTGTTTAGTTTTGATCAATGAATTGATCAAAGATTCTGGAATTTTTTCGCCCGTTTTGTAATGTGATGAGAGGTTGATTAATTCATTCTTATTCCAAGTCCAAAATTCTAACATTTGGGAAGGTGCCTCCACAAAATCCCATGGAACAGATCCGGGGCCATTAAACCTCGATTCCTTGTTTTGTCCCACCAGGTCATGGATACCATGGCCCAATTCATGGAAAAAGGTCACTATTTCGTTATGCTTCAGTAGAGAAGGTTTATCCTTCGTAGATTTGGAGAAATTGCAAACCAATGCAGTAACCGGATACGATCTTGTGGTGTCATCAATCATGAATGATGACGATAAACCAAAATTGGCAGCGTGGCCATATTTACCATCACGAGGATGTAAATCGAAATAAATCCAACCAACAAAGTTTGGAGACTTTGGATCATCCATATTCCAAACGGCGATTTGTTTGACGTCGTCATGCCAAACAGATTTGTTTTGAGAATCTTTCGTCTCGATAAACTTCAAATTAAACAATGTTTCGTATATTTCCAGCATACCAGTAATCGTAGCCTCTAGTGGAAAATATTCAGAAATCTTTTCTAGGTCCACATTGAAGTTTTCTAACAAATATTTGTTATCGTAGTAACGGTGGTCCCAAATGTAGTAGTTTGGATCTGCACCCTGATTAAGTTTCTTAACATCTTCGGCTTTCATATCTTGCAAGACCTGTAGTTCCTTTCTGCCCAGCGGAATTAGCTTGTCCTTCAAATCATTCAAAAAGTTCATTACCGTAGTGCTATCTTTAGCCATTTTATCATACAGGTTGTAGTTCGCATACGTGTCATAGCCCAATAACGAGGCCAATTCGTCACGCAGCTTCAATGTATCCAACAGTATAGCTTCATTTTCAGGGACCTTATTTTGGTCGGCCAAAAAGGCCTGCTTTCTAGTCTGAGCTGAGGATGCCAATTTCATCACGGGAAAAATGTCCGGATATTTGAAGGTGACTTTATACAAGGTTTCATCGCTCTCTTTGTCAGATTTTATTGTCTCGAACTGCGTCAAAATAGAATCCGGCACACCTTCCAATTGTTCTTTGGTGAAAGTGATGTATTCCTTTTGTTCTCCCAGATTCTTAGAAAAATTAATAGAGTTAACGGAGATCTTCTTTTTAATCTCTTTGATTTTCAATCGGTTTCCCTCGTCAAGTTCCAAACCAGAATGAATGTAGTCCTTGTAAGACTTCTCAACGTATTTGAAAGTTTCTCTTTCCACAGAATCTGCCTTCGATTGAACATCCTGCCAGACGCGGGCGAATTGCAAAAAGATGTCGTGACGCAGAGATAGATCGATGTTCAACTCATCCAGTTTCATTGAGGAGTTCACAGATGCGTCCCTAATTTCTTTATCAGACGACACATGCTGTAAGAAAGTTAATTGGTTAATTATTGGGCCCAATTCATTTTCAAACTTCATGAAAGGCTCCACAAAATTACTCACGGAAGGGCTCTCTACCTTACTCATAGAATCATAGAAATTGTTGCTGTTGTTGATGATTTCGTTGGTTTTCCCACTAATATCGCTGGGAGTGAACGACCAATTAGGCGGGGCCTGGGGAGCAATAGGGAAACTAGTAGTGTTAGCCATTGAATATAAGGAGCGGGTATACAGTAGTGGTGAGATTACAGGTGACGCAAACCAATTCTTGCACAGCAACAATCGCATCTCCAAGTATTCCCTCTATTTTTAAACTCAAATCCAACCATTCCTTCCTATTTACCTAGTTCTTATTTTCGTATAAAAAAGGTGGCAAAAAATCCAGATTTAACCGCCGTCACGCTCGTGCAGCGCGATACTACAGTTATTGTGTAGTAGCTGCATATAAGGTAGTCAACCTCATACATAGCTAGGTGACATGTATACTGGAGCATTTGGGAGATGATTATTAGCCCAAATATAAGGTATATACAGTACGATATACTATCAATTCAAGCCGTTTTACTATTCTGACCAATCAGCAGCTATTACTTCGCGCCGGGTGGCCCTAACCCGTTTTTTCCTTTTAAAGGGCTTCAAACAACGATAATACCATATATTAAACTACTGTCAATTGGCAGATTAACTTTGCTACGAGAGGGAATAAACACGGAAAAAGACAAAATATACCATGTCCGAACAAGCACAAACACAACAACCAGCGAAAAGCACTCCCTCCAAGGATTCTAACAAGAATGGCAGCTCCGTGTCCACGATCCTCGACACTAAGTGGGATATTGTCCTGTCCAACATGCTGGTCAAGACTGCCATGGGTTTTGGCGTGGGTGTGTTCACCTCAGTATTATTCTTCAAGCGCCGTGCATTTCCTGTATGGCTAGGCATTGGATTTGGTGTTGGAAGAGGCTACGCCGAGGGCGACGCCATCTTTAGATCCAGCGCTGGCCTCAGATCCTCGAAGGTTTAGTCTTAAGCGACGATGCTTTATATATATTCAAAAAAAAAAAATAATAAAAATATGCAGTACCATTCCGCTCTATATGTATATATTTACGTAACTTTCACCACTATTCCCTATAAGGAAAAGCCGGATATCATTTCGATCTGCTTCAGCATGCTGTCGTTTGTTTTTGATTTTTCTGTCCGAATTTGCTCTCGTACCTTGGAGTCCTTTTCCTGGTCCTTGATCAGCTCCTCGGCTTTCAAAGTAGTCTCAGCTTTCAGTTTAGCTGGCTCTTGTGTACTTGCCTCCCGCAGCAGCGTCGGTATCATTGTTTCACTACTTTTGTTTAACTTTTCCACTTGTAACTTTGTTCTCTTCCTTTCAGCGGTGCTGATCGACCTCTTTTTTTGTACTTTCTTGCCAACACCAACATTCTTACCCACACCTTTCTTTTTCATGCTACACTTGCCCATTTTTTCCTTGCTAAATTCCCTTGAGTTATTGTACCTTATTATAGCAGGCTTGCACATCTGAAAACGAAAATTTTTTTTTTCCTTATATTTCTAATTCTTTTAGCGATGAGATATGAAAATTTTCAAAAAAAAGAGATGATGAGGTTAACTATTGTAAAGTAGACAGCAAACAAAAGGGTCACACAAATATCCAAATTGGCAAACGATGGTGTCTACACATAACAGAGATAAACCTTGGGATACGGATGATATTGATAAATGGAAGATAGAGGAGTTTAAGGAAGAGGATAACGCATCCGGTCAACCTTTTGCTGAAGAGTCCAGTTTTATGACTTTGTTTCCTAAATACAGAGAAAGTTACTTGAAGACGATTTGGAATGATGTAACAAGGGCTCTAGACAAACACAACATAGCGTGTGTTCTAGATTTAGTCGAGGGTTCTATGACAGTAAAAACAACTAGAAAAACATACGATCCCGCTATCATTTTGAAAGCCAGAGATTTGATCAAATTATTGGCGAGATCCGTTCCTTTCCCGCAAGCCGTTAAGATCCTACAAGATGACATGGCATGCGACGTTATTAAAATTGGTAATTTCGTTACTAACAAAGAAAGGTTTGTCAAGAGAAGACAACGTCTTGTAGGCCCTAACGGTAATACTTTAAAGGCTTTGGAACTTCTAACTAAATGTTACATTCTAGTACAAGGTAACACAGTAAGTGCCATGGGTCCCTTCAAGGGCTTGAAGGAGGTCCGTCGAGTAGTAGAAGATTGTATGAAAAATATTCACCCTATCTATCATATCAAGGAATTAATGATAAAAAGAGAATTGGCAAAAAGGCCAGAGTTAGCCAATGAAGATTGGTCAAGATTCTTGCCCATGTTTAAGAAGAGGAATGTGGCCAGAAAGAAACCCAAGAAGATCAGAAACGTCGAAAAGAAGGTCTATACTCCATTTCCTCCTGCCCAATTGCCTAGAAAGGTTGATTTGGAAATTGAAAGTGGTGAGTATTTCTTAAGCAAGAGAGAAAAGCAAATGAAGAAATTAAATGAGCAAAAGGAAAAGCAAATGGAAAGAGAAATCGAAAGGCAGGAAGAGAGAGCAAAAGATTTCATAGCTCCGGAAGAAGAAGCATACAAGCCAAACCAAAATTAGTTTACACCGCTACGGAATCCTTCATATATGTCTATATATATATAGAAACACACACACATTTCGTTTACTTAGATATGTTTGTAAAGTGAAAGAAATTCTTACTAGGACACCAACTCTACTGGCTCTCATATGCAGAGAGATATACATCAATACTTGAAATTTTCCTTATCCTTCTTCGACGCGTCATGAAGAGATAGAATGCGTAAAACGCGTTTGCTTCAATAGTATTTCAAACACATTATGTTGGAAAAAAACCAAGAACAGACAAACAACTAAGGAAGTTCGTTATTCGCTTTTGAACTTATCACCAAATATTTTAGTGATGGATGATGCCTTGCATGCTTTGTCCTCGTTGACTGCAAAGAAGAGAACTACCACCTACAAAAAAGTTGCTGTTCCCATACTAGATGAGAACGATAATACTAATGGAAATGGGCCCAATGACATAGACAATCCGCCAGAGTTGACTGGGAACGGGTTTTTATTTGCCAATGCCACATTAAATCGTGTTAAGAACAGATTAGAAGGCAAGAAAGCACCCGAACAGAATCACAATAATGGAAAAGATAGGAGTGAGAATTCGTTACCAACTCAATTAATCTCTAATCTTTACGATGGTGGTGAAGAGCTGGAGAAATCCGAAGTTAAAGATAATAGTTACAGTGAGAAAAATGTCTCTTCTTCATTCACGCAGACGCAAAGAATACCTGTCAGCATCCAACAAGACAAGGTGTTTAACGTACCTATCCATTCCGTTAATGACGGGAAACCCACCCAATTAATCAAAGAAGATGGTCTCGTCAACGAAACTTCTCAAGCGCTGAAAACACCTCTCACGACAGGACGGCCAGGGGCTACACAGCGTATAGATAGCAGCGGTGCAACCTCACAAACTCAGCCTATAAAATCAATTGAACCACAATCCCAAATAATTACGACTTCCAGCAATCATTCTAATGCTCTGTCGCCGAAAATTCCTATAATTCCAACGGAACTTATTGGAACTAGTCCTTTATTTCAGTCCATTCAAAATCGTGGTCCTGACACCCAAATGGATGTACCACCACAGACTGCGCATGATGAGGATAAGACACAAGCAATTGGTATTCCACAGGCTACGCATCAGGAACAGAAAACCCAAATAGATACAGTCGCACAAACACTTCAAGATGAAGTACCACACACATTAAAAATTCGGGAAATACAAAGCGAATTGGCTTCAGAAGATTCTAAAAGGGAAAAAGCTAGAAATGTCGAATACAAAAAACCGCAAAAGCCAATACCAACCAAAAAATTTTTTTCTAAAGAGTCTTTTCTTGCTGATTTTGACGATTCGTCCTCAAATGAGGACGATGATATAAAGCTGGAAAATGCACATCCAAAACCAGTACAGAATGACGATGAACTGCATGAAAACAAAAGTGTTGAATTAAATCTAACTGATGAGACAAGAATAAATGAGAAAAGGGTTCCACTATTGAGCTCCTATGCTAATAATTTGAAACGGGAAATTGACTCCTCGAAATGCATAACACTGGACCTCGACAGCGACAGTGACGAATATGGAGATGATGATATGGATAGCATTAAATTATCCAAAGATGAAAGCGTTTTGCCAATCTCTCAGTTATCAAAGGCGACTATATTAAACCTGAAGGCAAGACTCTCTAAACAAAATCAAAAGTTGTCTCAAAGGCCGAATAAAAGTAAAGACCCAAAAGTTGATCATAATGTACTATTAAATACCTTAAGGAAAGCTAGCAGGAAACAAATTCTGGATCATCAGAAAGAAGTGATTGAAACGAAAGGTCTGAAGCTGGAGGATATGGCCAAAGAAAAGGAAATAGTAGAGAACTTGCTAGAACAAGAAATTCTTAGAAATAAAAGAATCAGACAAAAAGAGAAGAGAAGGGAAAAACTTGAAGAAAATGACTTTCAATTGAACGCCCATGATTCCGGTTCTGACTCAGGGTCAGAGTCTTCTGGATTTGCATTGAGTGGTAATGAAATTGCCGATTATGAATCATCTGGTAGTGAAAATGACAATCGTAGAGAATCCGATAGTGAAAAGGAAGATGATGAAATTATTCTAAAGCAAAAAAAATCCCACCACGTGAAACATATCATTAACGAATCAGACTCTGATACCGAAGTCGAAGCCAAACCCAAAGAGAAAGCTGATGAAAGTCTACCGAAAAGGATCGCCATTAATCTGGGCCATTACGGTGATAATATCGGAGAGGATACCGACAAATTTCAAGAAACCAATGTTCTAGATACACAAAACATTGAAGAGGTGATGGCCGAAAGAAATACAATCGAAAATGAAGTCAAAGATGATGTATACGTCAATGAAGAAGCTGATGAAGCAATTCGCCGTCAGCTGATTGACAAAGAGAAATTGCAACTAAAACAGAAAGAAAAGGAGCACGAGGCTAAGATAAAAGAGTTGAAGAAAAGAGGTGTCACAAACTTCTTTGAAGTGGAAGCCGAAGAATCCGAGGATGAATGGCATGGTATCGGTGGTGCAGATGGAGAAGGATCTGACGACTATGATTCTGACCTAGAAAAAATGATCGATGATTATTCCAAGAACAATTTCAATCCTCATGAAATCAGAGAAATGCTTGCCGCAGAAAATAAGGAAATGGATATCAAAATGATAAACAAAATTCTTTATGACATTAAAAATGGAGGATTTCGTAATAAAAGAGCAAAAAATAGCTTAGAGCTAGAACTAAGTGATGATGATGAAGACGACGTACTACAACAATATCGTCTCAAAAGGAGAGAATTGATGAGAAAAAGGAGATTAGAAATTGGCGATGATGCAAAGCTTGTTAAAAACCCAAAGTCGAGCGCATTTTTTGAAAGTATGGTGGAAGATATTATCGAATATAAAAACCCCTTCGGGGCTGAAGAGGAATATAACCTAGACATTACAAGTACGGCTACTGACCTAGATACTCAGGACAATAGCATTAATGTAGGTGATAATACGGGAAATAATGAACAGAAACCTGTAGATCAAAAGAACAAAAAGGTTATCATATCTGAAGACTTTGTGCAGAAAAGCTTATCCTTCCTAAAAAGTAATAATTATGAGGATTTTGAAACGGATAAGGAGCTATCAAGGATACAACATGGCAATGATGAAGCAATTGAAGATTTATATACCCTAAAACAGAATAGTTCGATAAAGTCATTCACAAATTCTCAAACTGATTCGACCACTTCAAAAACAGTAAACACAATAATTGACTTAGAAAAGCGCCCAGAGGATGAAGATGAGGTGGAAAATGGAGATACATCACTAGTTGGCGTTTTCAAACATCCATCAATAATCAAATCCTTTGCGTCCAGAACAGACATAAATGATAAGTTTAAAGAAGGTAACAAGACAGTCAAGATTCTAAAGTCTTACAAGACAGTGGGGAGTTCAAAAGCTTCTATCACATATATGGGGAAAACGAGAAAATTAATAGCACCAAAGAGGAAAACTGAAGGGAGCCACCGCTACCACCATGACCATCATAATAAAAAAATGAAAATGAAAACGAAAACAAAATCGAATAAACTTTTTGAAAGCGGACAAGATAGCTTTGATAATTAGTGGTTTTTTATCTTTTCCGAAGAAGTTGATTGAACTCCAGAAGCTGTCTTGAAGTAGTCGCATTAAAAAAGATGGCACCCGAGTCTAGGCCAAGCCATAGTCATGTTATGATAGGATTTTATAAGACAAATATTATAAAGAAGTTTAATAATAATACAAAAAGATACAAAAAAACTTGAAGATATTCTGAATAAAAAAAAAAAGAATAAACATTTGGAGCAAAAGAAGAGTAGGTTAGGTAAAGGAGGCATTAATTAAAACAGCAGTTCTGTATTCAAAGCATCTTGCAATTCTTCTATAGAGACGCTTATATCCATATTATTTTTTTGTTCCTGTGCTACATTATGATTTGATATTCGTTCTTCATTCATGCCCTTATTCTTTCTCCCCCTCTTACTTTGAAAAGATTCTGATATTGTGCTTAACGATGAATTAAACTTATCCATAAAAGATGCATGCTTAAGATTTGTGTTGTCCTCTTTTACCGTATGTGTATCTGATCGTGCAATGAATGATGATAACAACGCCTTAGAACTTGGAATACGAGGACCATTACGACTAGGAGCCATTGTCGCTGCAACAGTTGGATGACAGTTCACTTGGACATTTGATATCGAAGTTCCAAACGTCGGATTAGATGGCTTGAAGAATGAGGCGGAGAAACTTCCCAGATTGAGCGACTTAGAAGGTGCTGGTTTGTTAGATAGTATACTTTCGTGAGAGTTATATCTCCTTAAAGGTTCGAATTCAGCACCCTTTGCGGTCACACCAACATGTGGAGGGGTACTTATGTTTGGTAGAATGATAGTATCTTGATCAGAATCAAAATCTTCATCATCCATTTCATCAAAGAAGGTCAACGAAAGTCTTTGTCTATTTTTGAAGAAAGACTCATACGTATCCGAGGAAGACGGTTTCTTACTTTTGTTCAAGCCAGTATCATGTGATTTGGCTGCACGTAAAGTGCGATTTCTTGCAGGTTGTTTTTTAGGTGAGCACGGTAAAGAGTTAGTTTTCGAAGGACAATCGACTTCATTGATGGGGTTAAAGCCTACCGATTTTTTTGGTGGTTTCGATGGAGTTACCATACACAGACGTTGCCTCTCAATTATTTTCAATGGTCGAGGTTGAAATGACCCTAAACTACTTCTGGTGGATTGCGATTGTGGAGAATCATTAGACGCTTCATTTGGGACGGTGGCCAGCTCGTTCAACCTCAAAGTGATATCCTGGAATTCACGAACCAAGTCTTCTATGCGTTGATGCTCATTATCCTCTGTGATCAATCTGCGTTGTTGTTCCTTGCTCAACTTGTCTCGAACAGATTCCGATCTAACATATAAAGAGTTCAGTTGAGACATATACTGGTTGTACTGTTGGGATAACTTATCCAATGACTCTTGATCTGTTGTCTGGCATATTGATGATCTCTGCTGACGTTGTATCCACAGATCTAATTGCAAGATAGCCTCTTGCGACCTTATTAAAAGCCTCTCCGTGATATCCTCTAGGGCTTGGGTTGCCATTAATCGATGTGTCCTTGTTTCCTTATGCGAGCTGTTTCTTATCTATCTTATGGTCCCATTCTTTACTGCACTGTTTACATTTTGATCAATTGCGAAATGTTCCTACTATTTTTCTTTTTCTCTTTTCGCGAGTACTAATCACCGCGAACGGAAACTAATGAGTCCTCTGCGCGGAGACATGATTCCGCATGGGCGGCTCCTGTTAAGCCCCAGCGGAAATGTAATTCCACTGAGTGTCATTAAATAGTGCCAAAGCTTTATCAAATTGTTTGCGATGAGATAAGATAAAAGGGACAATATGAGGAGGAACACAGGTATATAAATATCGCCAAATAAAAGGAAAATGTTTATACAGTTTTCTCTTTTTTAAGTGCTGGATAGACAAGAGACAGGAAAATTAACCAGCGAGATGTCGATAGTCTACAATAAAACACCATTATTACGTCAATTCTTCCCCGGAAAGGCTTCTGCACAATTTTTCTTGAAATATGAATGCCTTCAACCAAGTGGCTCCTTCAAAAGTAGAGGAATCGGTAATCTCATCATGAAAAGTGCCATTCGAATTCAAAAGGACGGTAAAAGATCTCCTCAGGTTTTCGCTAGTTCTGGCGGTAATGCCGGTTTTGCTGCTGCAACAGCATGTCAAAGACTGTCTCTACCATGTACAGTCGTGGTTCCTACAGCGACAAAGAAGAGAATGGTAGATAAAATCAGGAACACCGGTGCCCAGGTTATCGTGAGTGGTGCCTACTGGAAAGAAGCAGATACTTTTTTAAAAACAAATGTCATGAATAAAATAGACTCTCAGGTCATTGAGCCCATTTATGTTCATCCCTTCGATAATCCGGATATTTGGGAAGGACATTCATCTATGATAGATGAAATAGTACAAGATTTGAAATCGCAACATATTTCCGTGAATAAGGTTAAAGGCATAGTATGCAGCGTTGGTGGAGGTGGTTTATACAATGGTATTATTCAAGGTTTGGAAAGGTATGGTTTAGCTGATAGGATCCCTATTGTGGGGGTGGAAACGAATGGATGTCATGTTTTCAATACTTCTTTGAAAATAGGCCAACCAGTTCAATTCAAGAAGATAACAAGTATTGCTACTTCTCTAGGAACGGCCGTGATCTCTAATCAAACTTTCGAATACGCTCGCAAATACAACACCAGATCCGTTGTAATAGAGGACAAAGATGTTATTGAAACCTGTCTTAAATATACACATCAATTCAATATGGTGATTGAACCGGCATGTGGCGCCGCATTGCATTTGGGTTACAACACTAAGATCCTAGAAAATGCACTGGGCTCAAAATTAGCTGCGGATGACATTGTGATAATTATTGCTTGTGGCGGCTCCTCTAATACTATAAAGGACTTGGAAGAAGCGTTGGATAGCATGAGAAAAAAAGACACTCCTGTAATAGAAGTCGCTGACAATTTCATATTTCCAGAAAAAAATATTGTGAATTTAAAAAGTGCTTGAAAATCCAATAACTTTTTCGTTGAAGCATCAATTTGCCCTTGATAATTTTCATACATGTACTACATACATTTTACTCATATATCACTATTTTGCTAGTATTGATTTTTTCCAGAAGTATTAGTGTAAGATTTCTCGAAGTAAGCATCAACATATCCAAAACGTTGACATATTTCTAGGCCGGCAATGCACAGAATTTGTATAAAGGGGGACATGCTGCAGAAATTTGCTCAAAATTATCCATGAAAGAAGTACCAATGAAGCACTAGCCTGTTCAAATTCACTTGATACTCGAGCATAAAGCATAAACTACTGCTTTTTAACTTATAATTTCTACCTCTAACACTCAGTGCAGTCTGTAATAAAACACACCAGATATCGTTCTATTAGTAATATAATTATGCTTCTCACGTCAAATTTACTAGCTCGAGAGTTAGTTAATCCTTACTAAGTGAAGAAAAGCAACTATAGTCATAGCAAACATAACATAACATAACATAAAATATAGGTTGTACTTTGTCAATAGAAATACAATCCTATGTATTCCTATAGATTTATAAGAATGTGTTCCGTAATAATCTTCCCAGCTGGTAACATCTAAGGTATTTATATTTTGCCGACATTTGCAGCTCTTTCATCAATAATCATTTTATACCTCTAACTTAGAATGTTTCAGCTTGAATCTTAATCATATATTACAGTAAAGCCCCTCGTTTGTATAAATACCGTAACTCTTTAGTATAAAAATGTAAGAAAAAGGGGAACTATTACGTAGAATTTGACACAAATGAAGACCCCAGTATTTTAGCATAATGGTCACAATATACTTACAGAGACCTCAACTTAGTAAAATGCTTTTCATCAGTACATAATAAACATATGGAATGAAAGAGATCGAAAGAAAGCTCCCGCTTAATTATATATATGCAGCTGTTACGGAGATGCAAAGCTTACTTCATTTATTAGATAATATAAGGTACAGTGTTCATGAATTTTTCTCATGTTGATAAAAAATTAAAAAGAACGTACATAGTGTGCCCAGCTTTTATGTCATAGTATTTTCGTTTGCCATTTCCAGCACCTCCGGCGAAAATATAAAAATCATTACAAATTCATATTTTTGTTTTGATTTTTTCACCCAGAACCCCACTTACTAATAAATGAAAATATTCGGGTGAAAAAGAGGATATCATTGCAAACGTCGGGCTTTCATGTTGAAGTAAGTTAACATAGAAGTCAAACACCCAACAAAGCACAATAAGCATCGTTATTTCTATAAATAAATCATGAAATATCAAATTTTTTAAGATGCGTATTTTTATGTACCATGAGAGTTAGTTACTCAGCTGGCATTAGAGAAATTTCGCATAGCAATTCAGAAAATAGTTTGCTTAATATCTTCCACTAAGAACTATCCTGCTATAATTTTATAATAATTTAGGGTATTTTTTTCAAGAAATTCAATAAACGTTAATGAAAGGTATGTTGACGTAATGAATTACGATCTAGCTTAATTGTCATAATGTAGTAAGTTTATTGGACCATTCTATATGTTATATAAATGTAATAATTACATAGGTACTGCTTTTGCACATAGAAACTATGGTTTCTTAAGTACTACCGGATTAAAGGTTTACTATTATATGTTTTCTTTGTCTAAAACATTACTGAAACAACTCTGAAACAATACTAAAGCATTACTCATATCATGCTATTAGGTTACCACATTTAACATCCCCCCATAACTGAATACGCATGAGTATGGTTATTTTGTAGTTTCTGGTTCCCTTATCATGACAGCCCTATGTGTTTTAAATGATTCAGCTGGAAGGATTTTTGTAAATATGTCAGCAACTTGT
>LPNX010020260.1:5141-21625 GCA_001517045.1 Pseudotsuga menziesii | reverse complement strand
TATTGTTACTTTATTTCTTAGTTTTTAAAATTTAATGTGGCCACCATCTCTATTCTTACTACTAATTGGGTAGTATTGTATCAAATACTATGAAACTCAAAAAAAATATTAAAATATAATATTTATAATCATATTTTCAACTTAGACTTTGTTAAAACTTATATATAATTATAATTTAAAAAAAAACATAAACAATAATGTCTTAAAATTATATATAATCATAATTTTAAAATTATATATAATCATAATATAAGAAATAATGTCTAAATTATTGAAAAAGTAAATCCAAAACCTTTTTGAAATTTAATGTGACCACCATGTCTATCCTTACTACTAATATATGTTTATAAAAGATTTAAAAATAATAATACCCACATATTACAAGTTTCCATGTGACAAGAACATATTAAATTGTAGTATTTAGAATATTATTTTCGTATACTGGTAGCATATCATGGCAACCATTGTTGTCAATGAAAGAACAACTGGTAGCGTATAAAATAGTGGAAAGCTCAGCTAAATACTTTAATTTAATGTTTGTATTATATATAAGGTAACACATAGCATGGTTATTAGTTTTATTTAAATATGAAATGATATTTCCATTGACAATAAGAAGGGAGAATGAAAGCACAGGTCGTAATGTATCACGTGTGAAAAATATTTAGAGAGGTAAGAGCCAAAGGTCCATTAAATAAATTAATAATAGAAATTGATGCTTTATCAATATATTATCTAAACTACCAACCTGTATTACAGCTGAGCCATGATACGTTTTCTTCCCATACAATATGCGCAATAATGTAAGTTACAGAAACTGATTGATTGATTGAGTACTTATATCTTAAGAAACTGAATATTTATAAACAAACAAAAACTTTGTATTATTTAGTTTATATTTCAATCAAATGAACAGGAAAAAAAAATAGTAAATATATTTAATCATAGGTTATATTTTAATCAAATGAACACGAAAATAAAATAGAAAATATATTTAGTCATGGACTGGAATAAAAAATTATATCATAATGATAATTAATATGTTTAACTATAGACTGAAACAAAAACTTATTATGGCAGAATATGATCCATTAGTGGATTATATCGAAAGACGATATATTTGGCGTCCCCTCCAACTTCTCGTAGCACATGGAAAAGGACAGTCTTCATTATGGGTAGAGTCCTTTTGGATTATCTCTTTTTTTATCAGCTTTTGTCCCCCATTCTATGTCACAAGGTAATCAAATCTTTCAAGTTTCGAGGGAGAGGCGAAAGAGAGTGGCTCCTGTGATTGAAAATCCTCGGGGAGAGGCGAGAGAGAGAAAATCTAAAATACAAAATTGAATATTTATAAACACAGTGATGTTTCATTGATTGAGTACTTATATCTTGAGAAACTGAATATTTATAAACAAACAATTTTTTATTATTATTTAGCTTATATTTCAATCAAATGAACGTGAAAATAAAATAGTAAATATAGTTAATCATAGGTTATATTTTAATCAAATGAAGACGAACATAAAATAGAAAATATATTTAGTCATGGAATCGAATAAAAACTTATATCATAAGCATAATTAATATGTTTAACTATATACTGAAACAAAAACTTATTATGGCAGAATATGATCCATTAGTGGATTATATCGAAAGACGATATATTTGGCGTCTCCTCCAACTAAAATCGACAGTCTGAATTATCTTCAAACTAAAAGACAATTTTAACACTACTTTTTTTTTTACTATGTGATATCAAATATTGAATAACATAAACTAAAGGTGGGAGTTAATTAACATAAAAAGACAATTTTTATAAAGTAAAGGCTAATTTAAACTAGGAACTTTAACGATAAAGTAATAAATATCAAACTAGATATTATAAACTAAGATATTTTGTTCCATGTACAATGAGTTGATGTCTTACAAAAGTAAAGGAACACCAAATCAAATTTAGAATATACCCTTATGTGTTCAAGCATTAAGGCCCAAGAGTATTCGTATTATACAGAATCCAGATATAGTTAGACATGGAACCGATTCACATGCAAAAAAAGGATTAAACAATTCGGGACATGAGTTTATATATTCAACATTGGGTTGTATTGAGCCTGAGTTAAATTACACGATGGACCATGGATGAGAACTGTATGACAGGGTATGGCGTTTACAGAGGTACATTGATATAGTTATAGAGATACAGAGATAGGCTCACACAGAAATTCATTATGCTGAGGTAAAATTGGATGATTAAAGATAGTGATTATACACAGCCACAGTTTTATATAATAATAAAGATAGTCATGGTTGTGTACATACAGAGATCTGAATCATCATACAGCCTATACTGAGGACTGTTTATGCAATTGAAGAAGCCTAGAAGGTAACTATATACTTACAGATGGCTGAGTTTACATACAGATCAAGCTTCAATACTATACAAATGAATCATTAAAGAGTTCAGATTCCAAGGATCATTTACATTCGGGAAAAACAATTTCCAAGATTTGGTGAAATTTACACAAGGATATAGTTGTTGGGAATAACTTCAAGGCTTCAAGATGGACATTAGAGGAAATTTGGGGTCTAAAATGGGCCTTATCTGAAAACACGCCAACAACAAATTTTGTGATTTGGAATTCAAGAACCAATAGAATTTCAATAAAATGAGTCAACCATAATGGTTGAATTGACATATTTGTCATAAAGGAAAACTACTTTTTTTGTTCGTATTTTCGACATAGCTCCATGTCTTTTTACTCAAATTTCAAGCACGAGAGCTTGTTGGATGCGGAATTTAATTCCGCATCCAACAAGTACCCACACTGCATACTTTTGATGGAGCCCGCTACCCCAAAAATAAGAAATACCTGAAAAAATGATGATGACATCATCATCACATTTTTTTAGGTATTTCTTGTTTTTGGGGAAGCGGGCTCTGTCAAAAGTATGTAGTGTGGGTACTCGTTGGATGTAGCATTAAATTTCACATCCAACAATCTCTCTCGCTCGGAATTTGAGTAAATACATAGGGAGATTTATTGAAAATACGAACACAAAAAGTATTTTTTTCATTCTTCCTCCAAAATTAATAAGTATTATTTTATTATTTTAACTATTATTTTATTATTTTCCTTAGGAGACCCATTTTAGACCCCAAATTTCCTCTAATGACTAGTGGGGTGAACAACACATTAACTGCGGGATCTTTTTAGTGGATCTTCATGTAAATCTATTGGTCCAAGCATCCTCACATTTCACACCAGAGTAGAACTCGACAGAGATCGTTTCGAGATGGAAAACAACTTGATAACGGCTACAAGATCTAATGCGATATGGCAGGGGATGGCTTGAGACAGAAGGAAAATAGGCCGGTCTATACACATTAATTATGTGAATGCACCAACCCCGCCTTGTAGATTTCAAAATCTGGATTCATAATGAATGATAACTCATGAGGTGACAATGTGTCCTCCATGAAATAGAGGTAGCCCCATGCAGAAGCGCGCTGAGGCTAGTGAGCCCTGGGAGCAGCCCTGGAAGCATGATGAACAAAACTCTACTTTTGAAAAATTAAATGTAAGCACGATATATAGAAGAATATTTGGCAAAGTAGCAGCCGCAACGGGAATAGTCGTATGTCAGTATCATCTGCACCGAAGTCAATAATGTCGCCTTCTCAATCTGATCAAAGAAAATATTTCTTCATGTGCTGCACAGTGCCCCTAAGTTACAGAAACTGATTGATTGATTGAGTACTTATATCTTAAGAAACTGAATATTTATAAACAAACAAAAACTTTGTATTATTTAGGTTATATTTCAATCAAATTAACACGAAAATAAAATAGTAAATATATTTAATCATAGGTTATATTTTAATCAAATGATTTTGGTGGAAGGTGGTGATTTTGGACATTAACACATGAGTGGATGCAATAGTATCACCTCATTCGCCAATAATGGTAATAATCACCAACAAATCGTTACAAAAGAGATTATCCTGCCATCATTTCCTAACCAAGGAGGTTTTGAGATCATTCAATGATTATGGAGAATTATGTTGATCGTTTACAATGCGGTTAAGTTGTGCCACAAAGTTGACAAAGAAATGCCACCTGATTCTTATGCATCAAATTTGAATTTAGATGAGTTGAAAATTTCAGTTAACATCAACAAAATATCACTTCACTGCAAGTTTGCAACAAAGGAGATCTCATCGGGAACTGCTCGATCTATTTTTTTATTATAAAAGATTGCAACAATCTTACCAAAAAGTCAGAAGTAATAAATGTATTCGATGGCTTATAGGGTTGAGCGTTACCATCATTCCCATCACATCGTTGAAAAAGCATGTTGTTGAGATGATTTTTATTGCTTGCAAGCAAAAATAAACTGAGACTTAATATCACCGACAAAACTATCATTCAAATTTCAGTTACCACCGAAATCCCACGAATTCATGAGAGCAAAGGGAGTCTTTCGTTTATTTTTCTTATCTATTTTATTTTCTATCTTGTGTACTATTTTATTTTCTATCTTGTCAACTTTCTTAGCATTTGCCCAATATATACTCAGTTTTTATAAATCCTCGAGGCGGCCTACATGCAGAGATACGAGCTGATCTTAGTACTTGTCCATATTGATATCGAACAACTCGACCATTTGATCATTACGCCAATTTGTCAAATTGCAAAGGATTAATTGTTTACAAAGAGGAATGACTTTGACAATGATTTTGGACATTAACACATGAGTGGATGCAACAGTATCACGTCATTCCCCAATAATGGTAATAATCACCAACAAATCATTACAAAAGAGATTATCCTGCCATCATTTCCTAACCAAGGAGGTTTGGAGATCATTCAATGATTATGGAGAATTATGTTGATCGTTTACAATGCGGTTAAGTTGTGCCACAAAGTTGACAAAGAAATGCCACCTGATTCTTATGCATCAGATTTGAATTTAGATCAGTTGAAAATTTTAGTTAACGTCAACAAAAGATCGCTTCACTACAAGTTTGCAACAAAGGAGATCTCATCGAGTACTGTTCCATATATATATTTTTTAGAAAGATCGCAACAATCTTACCAAAAAGTCAGAAGTAATAAATGTATTCGATGGCTTATAGGGTTGAGCGTTACCATCATTCCCATCACATCGTTGAAAAATCATGTTGTTGAGATGATTTTTACTGTTTGCAAGCAAAACGAAACTAAGACTTAATATCACCGACAAAACTATCATTCAAATTTCAGTTACCACCGAAATCCCATGAATTCATGAGAGCAAAGAGAGTCTTTCGTTTATTTTTCTTATCTATTTTATCTTCTATCTTGTGTACTATTTTATTTTCTATCTTGTCAATTTTCTTAGCGTTTGCCCAATATATACTCAGTTTTTATAAATCCTCGAGGCGGCCTGCATGCACAGATACGAGCTGATCTTAGCACTTGTCCATATTGATATCAAACAACTCGACCATTTGATCATTAAGCCAATTTGTCAAATTGCAAAGGATTAATTGTTTACAAAGAGGAACGACGTTGACAATGATTTTGGAGATTAACACATGAGTGGATGCAACAGTATCACTTCATTCGCCAATAATGGTAATTATCACCAACAAATCATTACAAAAGAGATTATCCCGCCATCATTTCCTAACCAAGGAGGTTTTGAGATCATTCAATGATTATGGAGAATTATGTTGATCATTTACAATGCAGTTAAGTTGTGCCACAAAGTTGACAAAGAAATGCCACCTGATTATTATGCATCATATTTGAATTTAGATCAGTTGAAAATTTCAGTTAACGTCAACAAAAGATCGCTTCACTGCAAGTTTGCAACAAAGGAGATCTCATTGGGAACTGCTCCACTATTTTTTTTTACAAAAGATCGCAACAATCTTACCAAAAATTCAGAAGTAATAAATGTATTTGATGGCTTATAGGGTTGAGTGTTACCATCATTCCCATCACATCGTTGAAAAATCATGTTGTTGAGATGATTTGTACTGCTTGCAAGCAAAAAGAAACCGAGACTTGATCACACAGTCGAATATTGTTGGAATTTAAAAAGATGATCGGATTTAATTGGTCAAGCAAAGAAATATTAAAAAACTGGAAGCTAAAAGGAACGTCATAAATGCTTGAATTGAATAAAATAAACTACACAACAAGCACTGATGCTCAGAATGACTTTTGGATTCCAATATCAAATCGTAGGATTTGTTGATAGGACTGGATTGGAATGAGTGCTGAGATTTTCATTATACTGAGAGAGGATTAGAAAGTTCGAGGAGATGTTTTTGGTGGCAAGATAATGGTGTGCATGACACGTTGTTTTCACTTGGATTGAAGAGAGATCCCACACGGTTGTTGAGCAACTTGCGATATTTATGATATCACCCATTGCTGAATGGGTTTGTTCAGAAGAGGGTTATAATATCCAACCCGCTACACTGCCTGCTACTCCCACCGAGATAGGTATGATAGATTACCCATTGCTAAATGGTTTTGTTCAGAATAGGGTTATAATATTGGGAAACGAGTTATTCCGTGGGATGAACATGGTTCTTGAGTCCTCGCCCCTGTCTGAGCCTCTCATGGCTGCTGGTAATTTTACTGAAGTCATCAACGATAGGAGTTTTTCAGGCAATCATAAGGCATTGTTTCCTCTGGATGTCAAGATTCGTCAGAATCCTTTGCCTGAGGGTTCTATGAAAAGTAAAGCCAATGGCATAGTAGAAATGAACTACATAGAGAGAATTTGTAGGAGAAGGTTGGCGAGGGAGACCGATGATGACTGTGCAAAAACCTACCCGATGATGACTGTGTAATTTATCATAGCGACCCTAGGTACACATATCTTTGATGCATATCATTATTCAATCTCATAAACAATTTAAAAGTTTTTTTTGGTAGCAGGTTTCCAGAATATAAATTCCAAGATTTCTTCATAGCAGTGTTACCTCTACTCCACAGGTGAATCCATGAATGCTCCAGTGACCGGTGAATGCTCCAGCGATGGGCGAATTCTCCAACCATGAATCAACGAATGCTCTAGGACTCCAAAAGAATGGATTTTCGAAACTGTATCAGGACTGAACAGGAATGGGGAAACTAGGTTTTCGAAACTCTATCTATGCGTTTTGGAAACTGTTGGAAACTATATCTCTGGGATCTCGTCTACGTTTATCTCCTCCACCGCCACGTCTCCTCACGTCTCCTAACAGACCTTTGGTGGCTGACATATTCCTCCATGACTCCATCGAATGCTCTAGGACTCCACATATCTAAGCGCTGGCTAATGACTCATTCCCCATCTGTTAACAACCTCTCCTAACAAACACCTAACTCACATGTTAAAAGATCAGACGATTGGGATGATCTGGAGCATCCACTTGGCGGGATTTGCAGGATCTTGATGATCCGCTCAAGCAAGTCCATCCCCCAAAATACCATTGATAGACGCCTATCGACGTAACTAGTGGGGTGAACAACACATTAACTGCAGGATCTTTTTAGTGGATCTTCATGTAAATCTATTGGTCCAAGCATCCTCACATTTCACACCAGAGTAGAGCTCGACAGAGATTGTTTCGAGATGGAAAAAAACTTGATAACGGCTACAAGATCTAATGCGATCTGGAAGGGGATGGCTTGAGACAGAAGGAAAATAGGCCAGTCTATTCACATTAATTATGTGAATGCGCCAACCCCACCTTGTAGATTTCAAAATCTGGATTCATAATGAATGATAACTCATGAGGTGATAGGGTGTCCTCCATGAAACAGAGGTAGCGCTGTGCAGGAGCGCACTGAGGCTAGTGAGCCCTGGGAGTAGCCCTAGAAGCACGATGACCAAAACTCTACTTTTGAAAAATTAAATGTAAGCACGATATATAGAAGAATATTTGGCAAAGTAGCAGCCGCAACGGGAATAGTCGTATGTCAGTATCATCTGCACCAAAGTCAATAATGTCGCCTTCTTAATCTGATCAAAGAAAATATTTCTTCATGTGCTGCACAGTGTCCCTAAGTTACAGAAACTGATTGATTGATTGAGTACTTATATCTTAAGAAACTAAATATTTATAAACAAACAAAAACTTCGTATTATTTAGGTTATATTTCAATCAAATTAACACGAAAATAAAATAGTAAATATATTTAATCATAGGTTATATTTTAATCAAATGATTTTGGTGGAAGGTGGTGATTTTGGACATTAACACATGAGCGGATGCAACAGTATCACCTCATTCGCCAATAATGGTAATAATCCCCAACAAATTGTTACAAAAGAGATTATCCTGCCATCATTTCCTAACCAAGGAGGTTTTGAGATCATTCAATGATTATGGAGAATTATGTTGATCATTTACAATGCGGTAAAGTTGTGCCACAAAGTTGACAAAGAAATGCCACCTGATTCTTATGCATCAGATTTGAATTTAGATCAGTTGAAAATTTCAGTTAACGTCAACAAAAGATCGCTTCACTACAAGTTTGCAACAAAGGAGATCTCATCGGGAAGTGCTCCATCTATTTTTTTATTATAAAAGATCGCAACAATCTTACCAAAAAGTCAGAAGTAATAAATGTATTCAATGGCTTATAGGGTTGAGCGTTACCATCATTCCCATCACATCGTTGAAAAATCATGTTGTTGAGATGATTTTTACTGCTTGCAAGAAAAAAGAAACTGAGACTTAATATCACCGACAAAACTATCATTCAAATTTCAGTTACCACCAAAATCCCACAAATTCATGAGAACAAAGGGAGTCTTTCATTTATTTTTCTTATCTATTTTATTTTCTATCTTGTGTACTATTTTATTTTCTATCTTGTCAACTTTCTTAGCATTTGCCCAATATATACTACGGTTTTTATAAATCCTCGAGGCGGGCTGCATGCAAAGATACGAGCTGATCTTAGCACTTGTCCATATTGATATCGAACAACTCGACCATTTGATCATTAAGCCAATTTGTCAAATTGCAAAGGATTAATTTTTTACAAAGAGGAACGACTTTGACAATGATTTTGGACATTAACACATGAGTGGATGCAACAGTATCACTTCATTCGCCAATAATGGTAATAATCACCAACAAATCATTACAAAAGAGATTATCCTGCCATCATTTCCTAACCAAGGAGGTTTTGAGATCATTCAATGATTATGGAGAATTATGTTGATCGTTTACAATGCGGTTAAGTTGTGCCACAAAGTTGACAAAGAAATGCCACCTGATTCTTATGCATCAGATTTGAATTTAGATCAGTTGAAAATTTCAGTTAACATCAACAAAAGATCGCTTCACTGCAAGTTTGCAACAAAGGAGATCTCATCGGGAAGTGCTCCATCTATTTTTTTTTATAAAAGATTGCAACAATCTTACCAAAAAGTCAGAAGTAATAAATGTATTCGATGGCTTATAGGGTTGAGCGTTACCATCATTCCCATCACATCATTGAAAAATCATGTTGTTGAGATGATTTTTACTGCTTGCAAGCAAAAAGAAACTGAGACTTAATATCACCGACAAAACTATCATTCAAATTTCAGTTACCACCGAAATCCCATGAATTCATGAGAGCAAAGGGAGTCTTTCATTTATTTTTCTTATCTATTTTATTTTCTATCTTGTCAACTTTCTTAGCGTTTGCCCAATATATGTTCAGTTTTTATAAATCCTCGAGGCGGCCTGGATGTAGAGATACGAGCTGATCTTAGCACTTTTCCATATTGATATCGAACAACTCGACCGTTTGATCATTAAGCCAATTTGTCAAATTGCAAAGGATTAATTGTTTACAAAGAGGAACGACTTTGACAGTGATTTTGGAGATTAACACATGAGTGGATGCAATAGTATCACTTCATTCGCAAATAATGGTAATAATCACCAACAAATCGTTACAAAAGTGATTATCCTGCCATCATTTCCTAACCAAGGACGTTTTGAGATCATTCAATGATTATGGAGAATTATGTTGATCGTTTACAATGCGGTTAGGTTGTGCCACAAAGTTGACAAAGAAATGCCACCTGATTATTATGCATCATATTTGAATTTAGATCAGTTGAAAATTTCAGTTAACGTCAACAAAAGATCGCTTCACTTCAAGTTTGCAACAAAGGATATCTCATCGGGAATTGCTCCACTATTTTTTTATTATAAAAGATCGCAACAATCTTACCAAAAAGTCAGAAGTAATAAATGTATTCGATGGCTTATAGGGTTGAGCATTACCATCATTCCCATCACATCGCTTGAAAGCAAAAAGACACTGAGACTTATTATCACCGACAAAACTATCATTCAAATTTCAGTTACCACCGAAATCCCACGAATTCATGAGAGCAAAGGGAGTCTTTCGTTTTTTTTTCTTATCTATTTTATTTTCTCTCTTGTGTACTAGAATTATTGTTATCGTTATCGTTATCTTTGTAGGTATTTATGTTAGAAGTTTACTCTCAGTATCCATAGCTAAAGAACCATATCTCAACAAAAAGAAAAAGAAAATAATATTTTAACTTTCCCTATTGATTTTCAATAGGGATCTGGGCTTTCTAGAATTGCGAATGAACGTGTGTCCATACAAATGATTTTCAGCTTAGCGTTTGCCTAATATATTCTCAGTTTCAAAAAAAGAGCAGCGAGTTTGATAGTTGGTGTGATAGTACATGATTATTTGAAGTGCTCAGCAACTTCAGGCGTGCACATTGTGCCCCCTATTTTATCTCCACGAACACCCAGTTGACATAAATAATTGCCCCCATTGACTTATGTGTTATTAAAAATTTCAAATGATCACACAGTCGAATATTGTTGGAATTTAAAAAGATGATCGGATTTAATTGGTCAAGCAAAGAAATATTAAAAAACTGGAAGCTAAAAGGAACGTCATAAAGGCTTGAATTGAATAAAATAAACTACACAACGGGCACTGATGCTCAGACTGACTGTTGGATTCCAATATCAAATCGTAGGATTTGTTGATAGGACTAGATTGGAATGAGTGCTGAGATTTTCATTATACTGAGAGAGGATTAGAAAGTTCGAGGAGATGTTTTTGGCAGTAAGATAATGGTGTGCATGACACGTTGTTTTCACTTGGATTGAAGAGAGATCCCAAAAGGTTGTTGAGCGACTTGCGGTATTTATGATATTACCTGAATGGGTTTGTTCAGAAGAGGGTTATAATATCCAACCCGCTACACTGCCTGCTACTCCCACTGGGATAGGTATGATAGATTACCCATTGCTGAATGGGTTTGTTCAGAAGAGGGTTATAATATTGGGAAAGGAGTTATTCCGTTGGACGAACATGGTTCTTGAGTCCTCGCCCCTGTCTGAGCCTCTCATGGCTGCTGGTAATTTTACTGAGGTCATCAATGACGGGAGTTTTTCAGGAAATCATAAGGCACAGTTTCCTCTGGATGTCAAGATTCGTCGGAATCCTTTGCGTGAGGGTTCTGTGAAAAGTAAAGCCAATGGCATAGCAGAAATGGACTACACAAAGAGAAGTTGTAGGAGAAGGTTGGTGGAGGAGACCGATGATGACTGTGTAATTTATAATAGCGACGCTAGGTACACATATCTTTGATGCATATCATTATTCAATCTCATAAACAATTTAAAAGTTTTTTTGGGTAGCAGGTTTCGAGAATATAAATTCCAAGATTTCTTCATAGCAAGGTTACCTCTACTCCACAGGCGAATCCACGAATGCTCCAGCGATGGGCGAACGCTCCAGGACTCCACAATAATGGGTTTTCGAAACTGTATCAGGACTGAACAGGAATGGGGAAACTAGGTTTTCGAAACTCTATCTGTGGGTTTTGGAAACTGTTGGAAACTGTATCTCTGGGATCTCGTCCGCACTTATCTCCTCCACTGCCACGTCTCCTCACGTCTCCTAACAGACCTTTGGCGGCTAACAGATTCCTTCACGACTCCAGCGAATGCTCCACGACTCCACATATCTATGTGCTAGCTAACGACTACTTCCTCATCTGTTAACAAACTCTCCTAACAAACTCCTAACTCACCTGTTAAAAGATCAGACGATTGGGATGATCTGGAGCATCCACTTAGCGGCATTTGCACGATCTTGATGATCCGCTCAAGCAAGTCCATCCCCCAAAATACCATTGATAGATGCCTATCGGCGTAATTATTCAAATAAATCGTGCTATCCATACAATATTTATAAAACAACAAATCAAGAATATAATAACCTAAAATACAAAAACAAAAAATCTAGCTGCACGTCCTGGATGACAATGGCTGCTGAGTGAATTTGTTTTATAGCAGAACACTAAAAAAAATCTCCAACCTTTCTCATCCATTAAAATAATTTTTCAACTTTTGACATCTTTTAAAAATTTCAGCCCCACATGTTAGTTTCCGCTTTGATTCAAAATGGCAAGGATTCAAATTTGCCTGTTCGGATTCAAATTTTCCCGCTTGGTAGATTTGAATTTTCTTTACTATTCCCAAATTAGGGCATTCCAAAATAATTGAGCAGTCCATGAATCTATGAAAATGTCACGCAAGGTTACATTAACTCGAATTGACACTGACAACAATGTGCGACGGGACAACTTGAGGTGTAGTGAGAGGTTTCCAACGCATCCAACACATCTGACTTTCCGGTTGCCGGAGCTGATAACGGCTGTGCAGTGCTATCCATGGATGGTGCTGACACCTGACAGGCTCGCCTTAAAGACGAGTCTGTCCAGTAAATAAGGCTCGCCCGATTTTGTTTTTTGTGATTAACTTATGTGGTGCACATTATCGACGCTCTCCGTCTCCTTGCAATCCAGATAGACTTGATGAATACCGTAATGTTTCCATGTTCAAGTGCATGGCCATGACGATAAGCAGCAGCATCAAGTTATCAACTATTGAACCTAGAGTGGCGTAAGACTTGGTCCATGTTCAAGTGCATGGCCATGACGATAAGAAGCAGCATCAAGTTATCAACTATTGAACCTAGAGTGGCATAAGACTTGGGCATTTCAGATCTTCAAGCCTTTTGCTTCAGTAGATAACCACTGTGCATTTTTTGTAACTCATATCATACAACGATTTTGTTTTTTGTGATTAACTTATGTGGTGCACATTATCGACGCTCTTCGTCTCCTTACAATCCAGATAGACTTGATGAATACTGTAATGTTTCCATGTTCAAGTGCATGGCCATGACGATAAGCAGCAGCATCAAGTTATCAACTATTGAACCTAGAGTGGCATAAGACTTGGAATTCGAGAATCACATGGTGTGAGATCAAAACAATATCCAGAGGACAATACTTATAACTTTCAATTCAGATATGTCAGTATCGTTTTTCGCATAGAAAAAAACTAAAACGAAGTACTTCATGCAGCAGTGGATGGGTTGAATTACCTATGGGTTGTGGAGTTTTTGTTTCTCCTCTTTTACAGCTCTCTTCTCTTTTCTATTATTATTATTATTATCTATTGGTGTTGGTATACTAGGTGTTTTTAAAATATTATTTTAATCATCTAAAAAATATTTCTATTCACAAAATCTACATCATAAGTACATAGAATGAAAAAGAAAGTAATCTTACAACATTTCCTTCATAATGGGTAATAATATTTATAGCTGACATTTACATGAACTTTACATAACTTTACAACCTCTCCTTCATAATCGACAATATTATTTTAGTCGACATTTAAGGTTAGATGCATGAGGAAGAATATAAGATCTCCGTCATAGTGGGTTGTAGATCCGACATTTAAGGTTAGATGCATGAGGAAGGATATAAGATCTCCCTCATACTGGGTTGTAGAGCCGACATTTAATGTTAGATGCATGAGGAACGTTATAAGATCTCCCTCATACTAGGTTGTAGAGCCAACATTTAATGTTAGATGCATGAGGAACGTTATAAGATCTCCCTCACTCCGTGCAATAATTAATTAGGGAAAACATAGCAATATAATAAAATGGCATTATTAATTAATCATTATATTGTTAATTAATTAAACCAGCTTAGATCCAGCTTTACCCGGCTCTATCATGCCCCGAGAGGGATCAAATATTTCGAGGTGCAAACCCTTTTTTGGAGTGCAATTGTTGAAGCAGGGTTTGCTCCTCGAAATATTTGATCCCTCTCGGTGCATGATAGAGCCAGGTAAAGCTGGATCTAAGCTGGTTCCAGTCGTGGGCGACAACAATAATATTTTAGATGATCCACAATATGTATATGTTTTTAGTTATTTTTGCAATTGAATTTTCAGTAGAATATTTTATAATCCAATTTTTACATTATAAAATTACATGAAAGTCCGCTCGCCATAGCACGAGTGATTGATGATTTTGGGAAATTGTGTGGAGCATAATAAGTATACGAAGTGATTTAGGAGACTACGAAGTGGTTTTATTGCTTTTGTTTTGAATTTTGTAGTAGCTTCGAGGATGTTGATTTTTTCCCCAAATACCTTGTCTAGAATCTAGAAGCGTTCTACAGTTCTGGTGTTGAGTGCATTATCAATATCCAAAGAGCATTCTGCAGTCTTGCCTTAAGCTCATTCTCAATGATGCTAGGTAACGATTGTGAATTTTCAATGCTTCATTTCTTTATACTTGTTTGGTTTCTATTAAAGCTTTAATCAATATTCTTCGACTGAGACGCAGAGCTGATGTTGAGAACACCTCGCAGATCCTATGGGAAGAGGTCCTTGCTATCAATTGTACACAAATTCATTTTATAAACTCGTTCTAAAGCCAAAGTTGACAAAGAAGAGTGTTCGTTACTCAGCTATCAGCTATAACATCATAATAGAATCGCTCAAATTATTATAAAAACTATTTCTTGACTGGGTCAGCCGTGCATCAATTAAAAATATAAATAATAAGTTGATAATAACTTCATACTTGCAAATGCTCACTTTGTATATTATTAAACTTGCTTGACTTGTGTGGGTGAGCTCCATTTTTCTTGTTGTTGAAGTTGAGACCAATATGCTCCAAATTGCTATGTTAATCAAATTGCTCACAATGTGGTTATTGCACCTAGATAATGACGCTTTGCTAGTTGAACTTAAGATACTTGTTTTCTGCAAGTTCTCCATTTTGTTGTTATTGCCAAAGTAGTTAGGTATTCTACAGTGTTTGCTGTTTTGCAAATATTCATTTTAAATACATAATTATCAAGCACTTAGAGTTACTGTTACACACTTCAAAGAACTCCATTTTAAATCCAACATTATAAGTGTAACTTAAAAGAATCCAATTTTTTTAGAAGTAGTAAGACAAATTATCCTCTTTACTAAATTTTTAAATTGCAACTTCATGATTTTTTATTTTCTTATAATAATACATGACGATCCAATGAAAGTGCGTCCATTTAAGTTGTTCTTCTTCTGCACCTCCCAACAGTGGATAGACTGGGATAGCTCTAAGCCAAAACATTCCACAGTGCATGGCAGACAAAATACCTAAAGTTGTAAGCAGATTGAAAGACGTAGGGTTGGTGTCTAAAATAACTTCTCCTGCCGAAACCTCGACTGCTTCCTTCATAGCCAATACTTGGCAGGGCGTTCTTCAAACTAACGATCCAATCGAAACAAAGAAGAGGTAAGTGCAATGTACCAATCATAACTTATTAACAATTCACCAAAATTATATTTGGATACGTATCTGGACCGCGACTGAGTTGTGTGAGAGCTGTAGTGCTCCCATATCTGGGAAGAATATGGGGGAGATTATTGATCCGTTGTTAACAGATTATAAGATTTATCGCGTGAACATTTAGAGCGCGACTGATATTTCTCAATAGTCGAGGAGCAGAGAGAGACAGAGCCACCCATTTCAAGAATTGTAAAGCGAGGAAGATTGAATTTTGTCAAGAAATATGTGTTAAGAAAATTGCTGTCATGAATGAAATAACCATCAAGTTGGAGAGTTGTCATTTTTTTGTGAAAAGAAGTGAGCCATCGTTTGCCTTGTTGCTGCGCCAGGGTGTATGGAATAACTGCAGAAGATTGATATTGAGGAATCTGTCTAAGAACGACGGAGAGAGAAGTTGGTAAGCCCTAAGCTGTAAGTAAGCTGTAAGATGAAAGTATTAAAAGGTATTTCAAATTGTTTTTTTCAAAGAAAATATATTTTTATATGAAGGAAATTAAAATTTATGATTCTGTGAGAAAGCAACTGCGTTTTGAATGTTTTTTCCTAAGAGACATAATTTTTTTATTTTGCGCAAGAATCTCAAGTTTGTTTATGTGGAATATAATCATTCAGAAACTTATCAGTGATTTGCACATCATATGAAGATCAAAGGTGATCATCAAAACATATAGTTTGCTATTGTGAGGAGAAATTCCCTTGAAGGGAGAGAATACTGCAACCATGAAGAAAGTCGCAGATGTAGATCCGTCCAAGATGTCCACGCTAGAATATGATTGAGATCAAGACAAT
>LPNX010020248.1:429811-451503 GCA_001517045.1 Pseudotsuga menziesii | reverse complement strand
AGAAAACCACACTGCAACTTTGAAGCAGCTCAAAGAAAAATCCGCAGAGTTAAAAATACACAGCCAAAAAATTCTGAAAAATGCTCACATCACATATCGACACGTCCTCTTCAAAAGGGTATCTTTGGTTTTTCAATTTTTGAAAAAATAGAAAAAATTCCTTTACGTGGACAAATATGTGTTTAAAACGATGCTGAAATCGAATGTGGTTACTTTCGAAAAATAATAAATAATTGTATAATGCGAAAAAAATTAACAAAAAAATATGCACATCACACTGCATTTTATGTAGATCATGCTCATATATTTATTTTTTTAAAATTATTAATGGAAGATTAAATTACTCTACATGGACACGAGCCACTTATTAGCTTCTTCAAATTTTTAAGGTCACACAGTTCATTAAATGCAAAAATTCACACATTAAATGACATCGGAATATTTTTAAAAAAATATCACTATGAAGCCAACATAATATTCTACAATTTGTTTTCTTACTGCAAGTCAAAATTCACATGGCATATATGCGTTTTGAGGGCTTCTATCTAGCACATGAGTAAAAAATCAGGTTTTCATCGCCAAATTTGGCCAAAAAGTGTTACCCATCTTCATGGAATCACCCATCTACCCAAGTACATGATACAACTTCCAAACTAAGAGAATTCCTATCCAACACCCTACCATGAACCAAAATGGAATCAAAAGGAACCAATACAAGCTTACCAATTAGCTTCTTGTATGCTCTGCTCATGTATACAAATCTAGAATGGACATAATAGTAACGAGAGTTTATTGCAAAAAATTTTCTTCCAAGAGAATATAATGGTGATGGCAAAACTTGATATAAATTTTGGGAGAAGAATTATCTTCATGCATCACATCCCTTCAAGAGATGTCTCTCTCCCAAAATCTACTACAAGCATCTTCCAGTTGGAATATTTGAGACTAAAAATGATCCGAGGGTCCCAAATGATTATCATATTGAGGAAGTGTCTCCTAGTTCCTCCTCTACACTACTTAGTGTCTCCACCAAAATCCTTATGAGGACTCCCAACCCACCAAGCAGGAGATTATTGAGTCCATCCACCATATGATTTCCATGTAGGAAATCAAACCATTTCTTCTCATGGATGAACATCTAGAAATGAAGGCTAGTTCTCCCTCATGGATCCCACTGAATATGTTGCATTTTCCCAAACTCACATGCCATCAGGAACACTCAATTTCTTTTTGGATTCCATGGTTTATACATTATTCCACTTGACATCTTGGTAATCTAGAACAAGTTGGAATTCCAAAGGATGCAAGGATCCCATAACCATGTTGGAAGACAATCACTTCCCATGCTTCTAAAAAATCTTTCCATTAAATTGCACACCCAATACTCATGTGCATGTGTACTGGAGGTATCTAATGGTCTGCAAATATATCTTGTTGTTTCTCACATTTCAAGGCAATTTTATTTATAACAAAAAAATCATTGTAGAAACAAAATGAGCATTTACCTTCCAAATTATCTAGCTCAATGGTGCCTCTATCGACCCAATCAATGACTGAATTAAGATCTTTGTTTCCTTATCCATATGGAATGTGATCATCCACCTTCTTAAAATCAAAAGAGTCTTTCCATATAACCAAATCATGAGTTATTTATTTCAACACATGCATGTCAAACAATTATTTAAATATTTGAACAAGACTTGTGCATCCTTGGGCCTTAGTTTCAATGTCATTTCCTCATCTATCTTTCCCATAGCTAGGGACTCTTCAATGTAATTTTGAAGCAAGACAGGTGTGCTTGTCACATCACATGGTATGATCCTAAAACCATAAATAGAGAATGTGGGAGCCTCCTGCTCCTCATGTGGCACCAAGAGAAAGAATCCTTTCACCCTATATCCATCCCCATGTGCCATGGTGGAAGTATAAGTGTGGGGTGAATAATTGTGAACCAAACCTCTACAACTCTCATCCACTAAGAAAGTGCATGTATGTACTCCTCCACTGGTTGATTTGACAATGGTGTGATTCTCTACCTCCTCCATGAAGTTGTGACTTGATCCAAATGGAAACTCAAATGCTTGATCCTCCTTAGCATATGTAAATTAGAATGTACCTCATGTACCACCATCACATGAGGTTCCTCCTTTGGTCCATGAATGCAATCATCCATATAAGAATGATTGTCAGAAATGTAAGAGGGCGAATGTAATCTTGGAAATTGAGAGCTTAATTTCCATAGGAGTAGTTGAAAGTGCATTAATACCACTATAGTGTGCCAAATAGGGAGTTTGGAACACTAGGAAAATGATACAAAGAAAACAAAGAGACAACCTCGAATACTAGACTAGGAATCAAAGAAATTTCAAATGGATTCGAACCAACAAAAGGATATGGTTTATAGTGGGATTACTTAGGTCTAGAAAACAATGATAATAGGGGTTTTAATTCCATACATATTGCACTAGGCATGTTTTTTGGGTACATCACGGTCAGGATGGTCCTAAGACTGCGTAGTTTCAGTCCCCAAAACTTATGTGGAAACCCAATGACTCCTGGTTCTTCACCATATGTATCTAGACTTGTGTTACAATCATATATGCAGTCAAAGGTACATGGTTGTTAGTGTGGGAATTTATTTGGTGTTTTGGATAAATTTGGGAAATACATGACAATTTAGGACTGCACAACTAGTTTATATTCAAGTCAATCCAAACAACATAAGAGGCCAACACATATTAAATATCAGACATATAAGGTGTTCACGAGGACCTTAATTAACATTAGGAATTGACATAATGAAAATCCATTTCGCAAAAGATAGTAACTAAGAAAATATTGAAAATTAGTCAAAATCTATGCAAATCTAGAAAAGGTGTGAAAAAATCACAAAATCTCAGACTTAGGAATTATAAAAGTTTTATTACTGATATTAAATGTTTATATATATATATATATATATATATATATATATATATATATATATATATATATATATATATATATATATATATATATATATATATATATATATATATATATATATATATATATATATATATATATATATATATATATATATATATATATATATATATATATATATATATATATATATATATATATATATATATATATATATATATATAGAATTGTATATAATATTCTTCTTAGAATCATTCAAGACATGACATCTTTCATTACATACAACTATCATTGGAAAGAACCAAAAGTCTTCAGGATTTGAACTGTTGGCCTCTCAAGACTCTCTTTGACTTTTGAACCATCTTGAATCAACATCAAGACATGCAATAAAATCAATGAAAACTTAAAATGGATGGATTCCACCATCCACTCTCTCTAGTTGAAGATTCAACTAGATAAATAAGCAACATGAGCACATCTCCCTAGTCGAATTGAAAACTTAGATCTCTCAGATATCAAAACAAAAATGAAAAAAATATGTGAATGTGGTGTTCCCTTCCTATTTTATAATTTTTTTGTCTTTTTGGATAATCCATATTCAACTAATGCACCTTCATGAGCAAGATTATGAGTTGTTGCTTTGTGAAGCTTTTCTTTGCATTCTGACTTTTCCTAGTTTACTGCTTTTGTCCTTCCTTATTTAATTTTTCTACTTTAGTCTAGTTTCTATTTATTTTAATTCCTTATTATGATTTTCCACTACTTTTCTTCTTTTCATTGCTTTTCTTCCTCTTTGCCACTAGCCTGCTTTTCCTTGCTTTATCTGGTTTCCTGCTTTTCATTGATTTTTAGGTTTGGATGGTTTCATCTAACTTCCTTATTTTGCAAACTTTATAATGATCAATATCTTATCCATTATGAGCCTGCATGGACACATGTCCATTAACACTTATCCTAACATTAATTTATTCATGAAAATAAAAATAACTCTAAACCATCTCAAGATCAAAGTTATTAATTTCCTAACTAAATAATGCCTTGTCCAAAATTAATCCCAAACAATTAATGAATTTTTATCCTAATTTTTTTTTTTAATTCTTTCACTAATACCCATGGGGATATCAATGGATATTGGTTTCTCCATGGTGCTACCAAAATTTGGGACATTACAAAAGTATCCCCAATGTTTTGGATAGGGTATGGTTGATAAAGGAGGGATCCTTAATCCTGAAATGTTGGCATTCTTCTTTCAACCTTGAAAAATAAAAAATGACAAAGAGGAAACTTTGGGTTCTCCTGCCAGGGTTTCCTATTGAATTTTGGACACACAATATTTTTGAAGACCTATCAAATTTCCTTGGTCAGTTCATGAAACTAGAAAGGAAAATGCTATTTTAGGTTGAAAAGCGTATGGCTTCTGTCATGGTGGAGATTGACATGATCATGAAAGGTATACTAATTGAAGTAAAAATACTTTGGGGTGATAAGTTTATTAATGAATGTTTGGATTACTTGCATATTCTATTATGATGTCATTATTATTATGAGACGAAACATTTAAATGTAAAATTCCCTTATGTGATGATGCGGGAGAAAGTGGAAGATCTCTTGGATGACGATTTTGATAAGTACAACTCAAAATTGATATGAAGGCTCCTAGGTCTTCTCTAGCCCTAGATTTCAATACACCCAAAATTAAAGGTATGTCTCTCTTTGATTCACCTACTTTGTATGAAGGTGTTTCATGGGCTAAGTTGAATTTTTATCTTTTTGCTAAGAAGGAAGCTGAAAAAAGAAAGTCAGGATTGGCTTGTGGGGGTGTGAAGAATAATTTTTTTGGGGTTTATAATGTCAATGTGTTGGGGGGTCAAAATGTGTTGGAAAATGATTGATATTTGGATGTTTTTGGTAGTTTTTTTATGTCATAACTTTGAATTTGTTTTGATTTCATCCCCTTGCAAGTTTCCTTGGTACCAAACTCATATATTTCAAATGATGGGGATCCTATTGGTTATGATACTATAAACTATACCCCTTGGTTTCTTGAAGACATTGCTCAACCATATTCTATGCTACACTCCACCTCATCCCCTTATTGCCATTATTGAATCCTTGTCATCATTATATGTTAGTGAATACACCCATTCAATTTTTTACAAATTCTCCTTCCATAAACCTTGACATTTTTCTTGAGTCTTTGATCAAGAACTAGAATGTTACTATCAGGAGTAGGAAGAAAAAGGGTAATTTTAAAGCCTCCTCTTCTTGTAACCCTGTAAATAATTTTCCTTATATTCCTCTCTCTAAGATACTTTTGGAGGAAAGTGGGAATATCACCTCTGAACAAGCTCATATAAATTTTTGGTCCCTTAGAGAAGACTAACAAAATGGCTCAGGTGCTTAATGTTTATTGCATCCTTCAATATTCACAAAGTCAAGGAATCTGTGAATATTAGATCTCTTTCTCGGCTGTTTAAAGAAACTAACCCTGATATGGTTTTGATTCAAGAAAAAATGTGTTGTGAATCCTACATAGTAGAAGTATTTTCTACGATATTTTCTGGGTGGAATATCTATGCTTTAGAATCTAATGATTTATCTGGGGGTATCATTTCTTGTTGGAGACCTCGTGTCTCTAATTTGTCCTTAAGTAATATTTGGTGGTATTATTTTGGAAAGAAATTTTAATATTGTAGTAGAATATTGAATATCTTGAACTATTATGGCCCATATCAAGAGAGAGAGAGAGAGAGAGAGATTAGTTGTGGGATGGGATGAAAATTTACGATTTATTGAGGATTCCAAATATGATTCTTCTTGGTGATATAAATTTCACCCTTGCTTCCTCTAAAATATGGGAGAATAGATATTGTATGGATCCACTATAATATTTCTTCAATAATATTCTTCTTCGAACTAATCTTATTGATGTCACTTATGTCAAACTAGAGCCTACATGGATTAATGGGAGATGTGGTGAAGCAAGTATTAGAAAAATACTGGACAAATTCATTATGTTTTAAGATTTGATTGTGTCATTATACAAGTGTAGATCTTAGGTCTTAGATCAACGATATTTGATCATTTTCCTACCATCTTGCAAATTAAGGGGTGTAATTCTCCACAAAACTACCCATTTAAATTCAAAAATATGTGGCTTAAGGATGAGGAGTTTTGCTAGAAGGTCAAATTTTTGGGAATTCTATCAATACTCCCAAGGAATCTAGCCGTATGGAGGTTTTAGTTTTGAAGTTAAAAGGGCCCAAGAAAATGACTGTGTCATGGAAAAATGAAAAAAAAGAGGAAGGGTACAAAAGATATGTTGCATATTGAGAGTTTATTGGAATCAATTCTGAATTCCAACCATTTAGGAATCTTTAATGAGGAAAACAAACTGGAATTATTGGACTTGGAGAAGAAAAAGGATACACTACTTAAAAAACAGGAAATGGCTTGGAGATTAAAGCGTAGATACATTTGGGTGACTCTTGGGGATAATAACACTAGATTCTTTAACAATTATGCTTCTTACAGAAGAAACATCAACTCCATATGGGATATTAAGGATGATCAAGGGAATCATTTTCATTCTCAACAATATTTGAAAGTGCCAACACAATCTCATTTTGTAAACCTCTTTAAAGTTCCAGGTACAAATGGTATTGATTCTCAACTAAATATGATTGGTTACATTCCCTCTTTCTTTTCCAATGAAGAATGAGATCCCATTGGTGATACTATCACTCTTGAGGAAACTAAAGGGGTATAAAAACAATTTGCTAGAAATAAGAGTCCTGGGCTAAATGGTTGGATTGTGGAACTCTTCGCTACTTTTTTTTTATATTATTGGGGAGGTTTTATTTAGATGGTAGACAAGTCCATGGTGGAGGGTTATGTATCTAGTGCACTTAATTCTACCTTATTATTACTCATTCCTAAAACTAACAATCCTGATAGTTTTAGTGAATTTATACCTATCTCACTGTGCAGCCTAGCCTATAAAATCATCACCAAAATCATTGTTAATAATCTTGGGCATAAATTAGTTGAGATAGTGTCTAAGGAGTACTTTGATTTCTTGGATAATTGTTAGATATTGGATGTTTTTGGTGCTACTATAGAATTTATTCACTCTATAAAAACTAAGAATATGGATTCCTTATCTTGAAAATGGACACGGTGAAATCTTATGATCATGTGTATGAGATCTTTTTAAGAATCCTTTTGCTTCAAATTGAGTTACCAATATCTATAGAAAATCAGATCATGGCATGTATTTACTTAGCTAATTTTGTAGTCCCCATGAATGGATCCCTGTAATGTACCCACACGTTACACAACTACCCAAACAACTATCAATATCAAAATACACACACAAAATTCTATACAAGCTCTATATTTACACAAAAAATTAATTGAAATTATTTAAACACATAAAAATGAGTCAGAACCAAATAATTATTGTGGACGTGAAGTTTAAAACAACTTAATTTTCTTGATTCTTGATTAAATTTAGCTAAACAGTTAATAAATTAATTGTTGCAATAGTTCTGATGGTTTAACTCTTCCTTTTCAACTTTATCAGACCCTTCTGACATTCTCGACATCAGGATTTAGAGGTCAACAATGTTAATTGAACACTTCACTTTTACCTTTTCGATTTTGATGTCCCGACCTCGAAACTCGTCCCATTGAGAATTAGAATTCGACATTGGCTAAACTAAAATGACAACAAACATTTTGAATTGTTGGCCCTGACGTCGACATGTCGAAAGTCAACACACATCTTGGGTGCATATAGTATACCATTCTGATGCTAATGTTTGGACCTCAAACTTAGGTCTCCTGATGTGGGGAGTTAGACATCGACACTAAAATGGAAAAACATTTCCTGAATTCCATGTCGATCCCAATGTTGACACCTCGACATCAAAACCTCAACATTGAGATGTTAAAACATTAATATTTAACATACCGATCCCGACATCAGATTATTGACGTCGACACATCAACACAGTCATGCAACTACATTCAATATTTAAAATGTCAATTTTGACATCGACATGTCTATATCAACACATCGACACTGAAATCCTAGTAGTGACTTCTCTGATTTCATGGTTTAATGCTTATCCATTTGTAAGAAAACAACTAAGGAAATATTTAGGCTTGGAACATAGAAGGTCTTGTGCCTAGTCTTTGTTAAATAAATGTAAATGTGGAAGATATTCTATTTTATATTATTATTATTATTACTCACTTCAAAGACGTTGTTTGTTTGATTAGGGATGCCATTGATGTAATTGGTCATGTAAAGTATTGAGGTAAAACCTTCGTTGTAAGTCGGGTCAGTAGGACACACAAAAGTATTATTAAAATGTAATTTTGAGTCTCCCAAGGTAAGTTGGCCCTGACTGGGAGGAAAAGTCGTCCATTTTGGGTTATTAGTCTTTTCCACTGATCAATATAAATAGGGGAGGTGCCTCACTCATTTGGATACACATAGAAATTGAAAGAAGACATTGTGTAGCAATACATCCTACAATCCAACAAGATAGGGTTCACTATCTTAGATACCTCCCTCCAAAGATCATATGGAAAATAAGGTCCATTCAAATCACCCTAGGAGGGAACATCTTTCTGTAGAAGCAGTTTTTCATTCTGACGATTTTCACTTTTTGACCTATCACTACTGGTAGGAGAAACTAGGGCATCAAATTTTTTAAGGTTCCATCCTCAGATTCTAGAAAAGAAAGATTTAGTCTAGCTTTCCTTGGGGAGGCACATATTTTCTTCCTCTTATATCTACAAGTGATCTTAGCTAGAAAATTAGGGTTTTATAGTCAAACCCTAGGTCATCTTGAAGTTGGTTCCAAAAAAAGTCCTCAAATTGGTCAGGATTATCTCCTATCTTTCCATTTGAGGTTCCAATTCAAATAATACCAATCTAGATGAAAATATTGAGGGACCAGAGAATTTCAGAGCATGAAAGTATATAATTATGCTCATCCTTGAAGAACATGACCTAGATGGACACATCAAAGAAGATGTCAAGGAACCCGAGGGAGAAGAGGAAAAATCCAAGAAAAAGAAGGATATGATCAAAGTCAAGTGTATCAGAGCTAACTCTATTAGGGATCACTTGATATCCCAAGTGTTCTAAAATAATACTCCAAAGGAAGTGTTTGATGCACTAACAAATATGTTTGAAGGGAAAAACATCAACATGAGAATGACCTTGAGAACTCAAGGGTGTGAAGATGAAAAAGGCAGAAACCATGCCATCATACTTCTCCAGAGTATCTCAAATTAAAGAACAATTAGAAGCCATTGGTGACGTGGTAGAAGAATCTGAAGTTGTGATGACCACTCTAAATGGTATTCCAAGAGAATGGGATTCATTCATCAGAGGAATATGTTCTATAAGAAAGCTAACCAAATTTAGCAAGCTATCGAAGGAATGTGTATAAGAAGAAATAAGGTTAGAAAATAGAGAAGAGAAGTTAAATGCAGATGAATATCAATCTCTATTTGTGCATACAAATAATGGAAGAAATAAAAGGAAGGATCGAGGATCTCCTACAAGTAGATCATTAGAACTCAAAAGTGGTAAGAAGTTTAAGAAGGATTACTCATCCTATGAATGTTACACATGTCATAAGTTAGGACATATCTCCAGACATTGTCCACTTAACAAAAACAAGTTCAAGAAGAAGAATGTAAATTTCCATGCCCATGCAACTGGAGAAAATGAATCAGATGAAGAGAGGACCAAAGAAAATGAAGAATATGTCTTGATATCAGCCCTAATAGGATCAATATCTCATGGAAGTGATACTTGGATCATAGATAGTAGTGACTCCAAACATATGGAAAGTCATAGAGATTCTCCTTTGTAGATGGTGAATTTCTTATGTGGTCAAAAGGAAGCACTATAGAGGATGCAGTTGTAATAGGTATTGAAGAAGAAGGGATCTACAAACTAAAAGGGCATACAGATTCAACTTTCACAGCTTGTACTATCAGACCATGTGACCTATGGCATAGAATACTTTCTCATGTAAACTACAAAGCATTACCAATAGCAATAAAGGTAGTAACAGGTCTACCAGAAATCCAGAACAACAATGAATGGGTATGCAAACGATGTAATCAAGAGAAAAACACCAAGAATCCATTTCCAATAAGTAATAGTAAAGGAAAAGGGATCCTAGATATTGTCTACTCATGTGTGCTGACCAATGTCAACTACTTCCTTGAGTGGGTATGTCTATTATGTCTCTTTCATTGATGATTACTCACATAATACTTGGATATAATTCTTGAAAAAGAAAGATGAAGTATTTGAAAAGTTCAAAGATTTCAAAGCTATTGTGGAGAATCTCTTTGAAAAGAATATTAAGATATTAAGATCATATAATAGAGGAGAATTCACTTCATGTGAATTCAAGGACTTCTGCAAAGAAGCTAGGATTAATAGGGAGCTTATTACACCCTATAATTCTCAACAAAATGGAGTAGCGGAAAGGAAGAATAGATATATCATGGAACCAGAAAAATCCATGATTCATAATCAATATCTACCCATGTATTTATGGGATGAAGCAGGAAAGACCACAGTCTATGTTTAGAACAAATTATCCCACAGTGTGCTTGGAAACAAAACTCCAGAAGAAATTTTTACTGGTGAGAATCTTGAAGTTAGTCACTTGAAGATATTTGGTTTTAATGTTTACCTACATGTTCCCAAAGAGAAAAGATAAAAGTTGGACTCCTAAGGAAAGAAGCGAATATTTATTGGATATAGTGATCATTCGAAAGCATATAGAATCTATATTTCGGGTTTTTGTAAAATTGAGGTCAATAGAGATGTCACATTTGATGAATATGTAACTTTCAACAAATCCAGAAAGATCCATGTGGATGAATAAGACCAATAAAATCCCAGAGTAGTAGATATTAGTAAACCACAATTTAGAGTTGAAGAAGATCCTATACCAGAAGATCAAGACATGGTATAACCACAAGAACCTATAGAGGAACCTCATGAAAAAATACCAACAATAAAAATACCAGCTTGGGATCATGATATAATTCAAGATGCAGAAATATATGGTGCACCAGAAGGAAGCAAGATACTAAGACTCCACTCCAACTACATAGAATTAATGTCTAACCTTGTTGAGGAAGAACCTACTTGTTTTGAAGAAGCCTCAAAGAAGAAGGAATGGATGGATGCCATGATTTAAGAATATCAATATATCTTAAAGAATGATGTTTGGGAAGTGGTGCCAAGACCAAAGGATAAATCAGTGGTCTCTTCCAAATGGAATTTTTAAGACAAAGCATTCAGCTGATGGTAGTATTAAAAAGTGCAAAGCAAGATTTGTCGCACGAGGATTCTCTAACAAAGAAGTGATTGATTATGAAGAAATTTTTGCATTAGTAGCTAGATATACCTCATTCAAAACCTTTCTTGCTTTGGCTTCCAAGTTGAGATGGAAATTACATCAAATGGATGTAAAGACAACCTTTCTAAATGGTGTCATATAACAGGAAGAGTATATTGAACAACCTCTAGGGTTTTAGACACATGAGAAGAAAACACATGTGCTTTGACTAAAGAAAGCATTATATGGATTAAAGAAAGCACCCAAAGCATGGTATGGAAGAATTGATGACTTCCTGATGAGCCTTGGATTTACCAAAAGTTAAGAATATTCCAACCTTTACTATAAGGTTGAAGATGATAGGATCATGATATTACTATTATATGTATATTATCTATTTTGACAGGAAAGGATAAGCTCACCAGTGGATGTAAGAAGAATATTGCGACAAAATTTGAAATGAAAGATCTTGGCACAAACCTATTTGGTTGGAGAGTTAAGAAGCGGTTCCGACTTCCATGATTGAGACTAAATAATAATAATATATTTATAGATGATGATAAAATATTTCAATGAGGCTCGTCTTTATAAGGCTTGAGCATGCATAGTGAAGGGTTACGTCCTTTCACCTTAGTAAATAATTATTTATTATTAATAATTAATATTATTTAAATATTCATAACTTTGTCTTCCCCTTGGGAAAGGTTTGTCCTCAAAGCTTGATTTTTCAAATGTCGTTCTTTACTCTGACTCTGTGTCTATATTAGAATTAGAAGAGACTTATTTTGGAGAGACTTGCACTTCCTTTCCGTTGATGATTTTTCATTGTACTGTCTGACTGTTCCTACATTTATGGCCTGGGGTCTAGTCATCACTGCATCGACGACATGTGTTTTTCTTCTTTTTCTATTATCAGAGTAACTATTATTCGTTTTCAACCTATTTTCAATTTCATAGGCATATGATTGAGGTTTTTGGAATTGATGACTGGGTGACCAATTATTTCCACAAGATCTAAATTGTGTCTCTTTTTCTTGTCGATAATGGTTATCGCCTCTTGTTTTTATTCCTTCCAATTTATTTCTATTGCTTTTGGTTTATGCCTTTCCACTTCTACGTTTGGTATGTCATGTATTTTTAATTCTTTTTGGAGGTATGGTTTAAGACCTCCTAAATATGTTTTGAGTTTTTGTTTGTCATATAACCCAAATACTCGTGTTGATAGGGATTCCCATTGATGTGTGAATTCCTCAATGCTTCTGTCCCGTTGTAATCTGGTAAGCTTTCTGAAAAATTCATCTCCTGTGATTCCTTGAAACCTATTAAAAAAAATCATTTTTGAACGAGTTCTAGGTGTAGTAAAAATTGTCTCTCTTCCACATGTACCAATTATAGGCGTACCCTTCCATATGCATTGACACATATTTCACCTTCTCCTTGTCAAATTGAATATTGTAGATATCAAAGTACCCTTCCACTTTGTTTAACCAGGAAACACATTGGTCTTCACTTCCATTGTATTTCGACAACTCTAATTTTCCCTTATGTGGGTACACTATGTAAGGATGATATTGGTTGCCTTCTACTTTATGGTTTTATGGTGGGTTGGAGCTATTGGATGATGTAACCAACATATTTGAACAGATTCGTTTTTTGTGGTGATTTTTATCCTTTTCCTTCTCTACTATTTACCGATAGCATCCATTTTGTTGTTTAATCGTGCCTCCATACCTGGAAATATTTTTGTTTCCATCTCTTGTTTAAGCGTCGCATTGTTAATCTTCATTTATTTTTAAAATTCTTCTTTATTCTTAGCGAGTGTTTCTCGTGTGGAAACATGAAATGAGGTATCTAACATGTTTGGACTGCTGACATGGTCTGTACTAGGGATTAGTTTTTGCAACACCTCCATTAATGTATTATGGTTTTGCATCATGGTGCTCAAGTTTTGTGTTATGGTGTTTATGTCTTGAGTCATGGTACTCATTTTGTCATCCAAGTCTTTTTTTTCTCGTTCATGATGTCCAATTTTTCATCTATCCTTCTTTATAGAACCAAAACAACTTCGTCTTTGATTTCTTTCTTAAGCACGGTATTGTTATTTTTTATTTCTTCCTTAAATTTTTTTTGGTTAACAACAAGGACCTTGATATCCTTCCTCAGTTTCTCAATTTGGTCTTTTAGTTATGCCATGGTTTTGGTCTGTGTATGTGGAAGTGTGTATTTGGACCCTATTTTTCCTTATGGAGAGTTTAAAGACACTTAAAATCTTTGGTCGATTTGATCAAATAATAATTTATAATGACAATTATTAGTATGATTTTGAATAGGATTCAAAATTAAAAAATTAAAAAATTATATTGAAATATTATTTATTTTTAATTTCCTTTTGAAATTTTAAAATTTAATAAAAATAAATATTAATATATAGGAATTATATAATATTAATTTAATTTTTATTAAATTTTTTAGGGTTTTCTAGAGTACAACAGTAAGGGCGATGCGTGGAGGAGAGAGCACACATGTGGGAGGGCTTGTAGGCATGCATGTTGGAGGTGTACAAGCATGGGGGTGGCAAGCTATGTGGTGTGGTGGTGGAGCAATGATGTTCGAAGGAGTATGAGGTAGGAGGAGCGGAGGAAGAAAGGTTAGGGTGAGGGAGGGAAGAAGGTGGGTTTCAAGTCTTTATGAAGAAGAGATGGTGTAGTTATGTGTGGTAAAATGAGTGGATTGGCAAGAGAGGAAAGCGATGGAGGGAGTGCAGGAGGAGTTGTGTGCAGATGGATTAGAGGGAAACAATGTGGAGGAGAGCAGCGTGGAGGAGTATGGGGAGTGGAAGGTGTTTGGAAAATTCCTGGGAGCTGGTGGAGGTGCATGGGTGTTGCAGTTGTGTAGGGGTTACAAGGGAATGGATGGAAGGGCTAAGTGGGAGGGCGTGTGAGAGATGGTGGTGTGGAATGGGAAAGTGCAGGAGGAATGGCAAGAAGAGGTGGGGGGAGAAGAGCACAACAGGTGGGAGGCATAAAGAAGGTAGTGGTTGGGCATGAGAGGAAGGCTGTAGTGGATGATGTTTCATGGATAGGAGTTGGGAAGAAAGATGTAGAGACGAGAGATGAAATGGGAGGTGAGTATGAGCAGAAGTGTTGGATAGTTTTGGAGGAGTCGAATCTGAGCTCAAAATAGGAGCGATGAATCCACTCTGATTCCAAATGGCATAGCCGTATCTAGTTGGAGAGTTAAGAAGTGAGTCCGACTTCCATGATTGAGAATAAATAATAATAATATATTGATAGATGCTGATAAAATATTACAATGAGGCTTGTCTTTATAAGGATTGAGCATGCATAGTGAAGGGTTACACCCTTTCACCTTAGTAAATAATAATTTATTATTAATAATTAATATATCATTTAAATATTCATAATAGATCTGGGAATGACACATTACTTTCTAGGTCTTGAAGTATGACATCTCCTAGATGAAATTTTTCCTAAACCAAGGAAAATATGCAGTTGAGATCCTAAAGAGATTTGGGATGTTGGATTGTAAGGCAACGAACACTTTGATGGTGACAAACCTAAAGCTCCTAAATGCTGAATCTTCAGAAAGAATAGATGTCACACTATATAGGTAGATTATCGACTCATTGATGTATTTGACAAATACAATACTAGCTATTTTGTCATGAACACATTAAGTCGATATATGGTGGAACTCAAACATGTTTATCTAGTTACAAAAAAACATGTGATGAGGTACCTAAAGGGTACATTGGATTATGGCCTCACATATGCAGCTGATCGTGAGTTTAGATTATGTGGTTACACTGATTAGATTGGGGAGGAAGTGTTGAAGACAGAAACAACACTTCAGGATGTTGTTTCAGTTTGGGATCAAGTGTGATCTCATGGCTTAGTAGAAAGCATACCAGTTTTGCACTCAGTACAATAGAGGCTTAATACATTGTAGCATGTTCAACCTATAGTGAAGTAGTATGGATTCACAAATTATTGAAAGGATTGTTTGATACTGATATGGATGCAACTGATATTTATTTTGATAACCAGAGTTGTATCAAGTTAACATAGAACTTGGTGTTCCATGAAAAGTCAAAGCACATAGAGATAAAGTATCATTACATCTGAGATATGGTGCATAGAAGAGCCATAAAGCTCCAGTATGTTCATACAGAGGAACACATTGTAGATGTGTTAACTAAGCCTCTATCTCCTGTGAAGTTTGAATATTCTAGAGATAGGCTTGGTGTAGTACGAAAGGACCTCCATGGAAAGAGGGAGTGATGATAAGAATTGTTATTGATGATGATATGTAAGCTCATTATATATGTGATCAAGTGCCTATAGATAATGTTGTGTTATGGAATTCATTTGCAGATGTTGCGGTCCATCATTCATTTGCAGACGTTGTAGTCTGGCATCCATTTTCATATGCTGTGGTCCAACATTAATTTATGGATGTTGTGACTTGGAACTCATTTGCAGACATTGTGGTCTGGTATTCATTTACAGACATTGTGGTCTGGCATTATTTTGTAGACGTTGTGACCCTGCATTCATTTACGGATGTTTCGGTCTGGTATTCATTTGCATACGTTGTGGTTTGGAATTCATTTTTAGACGTTGTGGTCTTGCATTAATTTGTGGGTGTTGTATTATTGCATTCATTTGTGGACATTGTGTTCCTGCATTCATTTGCGGATTTTATGTTACAGTATTCATTTGCAGATGTTGTGGTCCTACATTCATTTGCGTATGATCCAACATTTTTTGATGTTGTGGGTGATTTCACATTAATTTGCGATGTTGTTTTTATTGTAGATGATGTTCAGGATAAGGATACATGTGATGAGATGTGATGCTTGTGATGATGCAACAAGATGTGATGATGCAATGAGATGTGATGCTCATGATGATGCAAGGAGATGTGATGCTCGTGATGATGCAAAGAGATGTGATGCTTGTGTTGATGCAATGAGATGTGATGCTCGTGATGATGTGATGAGATGTGATGCTCGTGATAATGCAATGAGATGTGATGTAATGCTTGTTATGATATGTCGAGAAATGATGTTTGTGATGTGATGATCTAGATGTGATGCTCTATGATGGAGATAATCCATGGATAATGATAATGTTGATATAGTTTTGAAAACTTCCTATGACTTATAGACTTATCAGTCAGTTGTACAGATGTATTGTTGTGTTATAGAATACCTTCCTTATTAAGAGGGAGTGTTAAAGAAATGTAACTGTGAAATATATTCTATTTTTTATTATTATTGTTATTAACCCTTTCAGAGATGTTATTCCTTTGATTAGGGATGCCATTGATGTAACTGGTCATGTAAATTATTGACGTAAAACCTCTGCTATAAGTTGGGTCAGTAGTACCCACAAAAGTATTATTAAAATGTAATTTTGAGTCTCCCAGGGAAAGACGGCCCTGATTGGGAGGAGAAGTCAGCCATGTTGGATTATTAGGCTTCTCCATTGATTGGTATAAATAGGGGATACACCTCACTCATTTGGACACACACATGATTCAATCAGTTGCGCTAGAGAGAGAAGAAACAATCCATCTAGAGGAAAGGAAGAAACCTAGTCTTATTCTTTGGATCTTACACTATACTTAGGTGAAGTCTATATAGAGGAAGGTTTTCACCCCCATGAGGGTTTCCCAGGATAAATATTTGTGTTCTCTTTTGTTCTTTTGTGCTTTTTATTATTTCAGTGATCCTTTGTTCTATTTGAAAATAAAATTTAACAGTCTAGACATTGAAACCTTGTCCAATCAATCACATGTCCATGTATTTGATTGACACATAATCATAATGAAAAAATGAGAGAAATGGCTAAGGAATATATTGCCATAGACAAAACATGTAATCTACAAGCTTTCAACAGATAAGCAAGATTCTTCCAACCAATAGATTACTTCTCAGGTCTAATAATCAACCGAAGAATTTAATACAATATTGCTAGCCATATATCTCATTCCATTAAATATTTCAAACATAAAAGAAACTAGACATTAAAGTATGAAACCTTATTAAAAAACTAACCGTTGCTGTAATAAATAATTCACAAGTATTTTGAACGATTCAGGAAAGAATTCAATTTAGTGATTTAACAACCTACTTCAGGAATAGGATATTCATAGATGAATACATTCTAACCCAAACTAGGAAATTTGTGACCCATTCTATTATTGTTTCAACTATGGAATAACTCTAAAAAATAATTGAATTAGGAACCTAACTCGCCCATAATTCATACAAAGGAATGTTAATGCCCAATATAGGAATCATTCATTCAATAATGATATTACGAACCCAATGAATATGTCATATTATCAATTTTCCTTTTCAAAACATTAATCTTATCAAGCAAAGCATCATATACCTAACAAACATTCATCAGGAAAAACATACACATTCTATTCTTTCACATAACATAATATATATGTTTAATGTACAATTAGTATGGTTTTGCGCACTTATTTGAATTCAACTATCTGGAAACTGGCTTCGTAGAATCCACATTTCACCCTACCATAGGTAATTCTACTCATATATCTCTAATCAAAAAACCACCCCCGAGATAAGACTCATGCATTCACCAACCAGAATTCTCACCAGTCATAGGGATTCTAATAATTTCTCACTTGACAGTTAGGATAATTGGCTTACTATCGATTGCATGTCAAACAATGTAATTCATCCCCTTAACGTCCTTATACTAGCAAAACATTGATAACATTCATTGTTCTTAATTCTTAGAATTCTACTAAGTTAACTGCATGCATCATTTTCTATTTCACTGGAGCAACCAAAGACAAAACATGGTTATAATAATATCAAATTTGCTTGCAAGTTTAGGTTTGGGCACTAAGGTTTTTCTACCATCCTGACTACCACTGCATATCAATAAAATGGAATCTTCACTTAGGTTTTGGTCATGTTTTCCTAGTCTAACAAGTGATTCCAATTTGACATTCACTTGCATTTATCTTATTTTCGGCTTTGCATCTCCGCATTCAAACATTCTGCACACACGCTCTCACGTTTCATTTTGTGTTCCATGTTATGCATAATGATATTAGCAGTGACCTCGTATGCAGTCTATTCATCTCCCTTTTTGCATGAGAACTCCCTTCTCCATGCAAAACATGTCAAAAACACTAATCCTCCACCTAGTCACATTTTAACCCTCACTTAATTCCTAAAATAGATTTAAGATTAATTAATGAGGTTTAGGCTTACTTAAGGTCATAAGGTAGTATTTGATGCCTTCATGGTTAAATCATGGTTATAACGTACCCCCCTATGCCATCCACAACCCTCTCAGTGTCTCTGGTGAATACATGAGTCCCATATCTTTCAGCGTTCTGCCTCAACCCCGACCAGTAGTAGTTTTTATTAATAATAAAAATATACAATGATATTCAGTCACTTGGCACTCATATTCAGTTAGTTACATAATTCACCATAAAAACTAGGGGTTCAAGATAGGGGTGTTCCATCCCCCTCCCCCTTAAAGTCTACACCATCCTCGGTGTTTCAATGTCCAAAATTTATGAACAAAAACTTTCAAAATTATTTACATATATACAGTTTTCAAAATAGATGGGGATACTCTTCCCACATCTTGTCTTCATGTTCCCAGGTCACTTCTTTAGGGATGCAATGGGTCCATTGGACCTTTACCTATCCTATGGCCTTGTTCCTAAGAGTCTTGATCCTTCTCTCCAATATGCAGATTGGTTGTACTTGAATTTCCCCTTTGGGTTCAACCTATATCACGTACCAATCATGTATAAAATTAGAGTCATAAACATACTTTTTCAATAATGAAACATGGAAAACATTGTGTACTTTAACCTAGGAGGTAGAGCTAGCTCATAAGCCAATGGTCCAATTTTGTTTAGGACCTCAAATGGTCCACAAAATATGGAAGCCAACTTTTTACAGTTACCCAGTCTCAATGAAATTTTTCTACCTCTGAATTTTAAGAATAATTTATACCCAATGTGGAAATATATATGCATTCTATCTTTATCTTCATATCTCTTATGCTTGCCTTGTGCTATCTTCAAATTCAGTTCGATCCTAGCTACATGTTGTTCCATATCCTGAAGCATTTTTCGTCCAGCAATCAGCTAATCTACAAGCTTGTCCCAATTCACTGGAACATTATACTTCGTGTCATAAAGTGCTTCAAATGGAATCATAGTCAATGATCTCTGGTAACCGTTGTTGTAAGCATATTCCACTAAATACAAGTAGTATTCCCATTTACAGGGCTTGTCCATTACATACATTCAGAGCATGTATTGAATGATTTGATGTAATCGCTCAATTTTTCCATAAAGACTGCAGATGACAAGTTGTACTAAGGTTGAGTTTGATTCCAAATTCTCTGAAAAAAACCCTTCCAAAAGTTTGAGGTGAACTTTGAATCTCGATCTGAAACAATTGCCTTAGGAATACCATGTAACCTAGAAATTTCCTTCATGTATATCTTTTTTATCTTAGTTTCTTTAAATGTTGATTGAACTAGTATAAAATTAGTTGAATTTTTAAAATTTTCAACCACCACCATAATAGAGTCATGTTGCTTCAGTGTTCTTTGAAACTTTGTAATGAAATCAATGGTCACCACATCCCACTTCCATTCTGGTACAAGAAATGGATGGAATAGACCAACATGATGTTTGTATTTTGTTTTCACTCTTTGGAAATCCAAATACTGAGCAATATACATGGCCACTTCTTTATTTAAACCTAGATAGATGTACTCTTTCTTAACTTTTTTCAATGTGTTTTGGTAACTAGGGTGACCTACATAAGGAACATTATGCATTTAATGTAATATGATTTTCTTCAAGTCACCTCCATCTTGTACAAAAATTATGCCATTGAATTGAAGTATTTCATCTTTAACCAATGCATAATTGGAAAATTTTAAAGGCTTTTTTCCCATCCTGCAACACTTCAACCACTTGCAAATAGTATTCATCTTATTTTAATGAGTCTTGTAACCTAACTTTTAAATATGATCTCCAATCGCTAATGGATGAAACTTCCATTAACTTATTTCTTCTGCTGAGTGCATCGACCACTCTGCTCTCTTTGCCTTTTATGTACCTAATTTCAAAATTAAATTCATTCATGAATTCAATCCACCTGGATTATCTGGAATTTAGATGAGGTTATTCAAACAAGTATTTTAGGATGTGATGATCAGTATTTAATTCAAATATGTTCGCCATAAGATAATGCATCCACATATGGAGTGCATGAACTATGGTAGCTAACTCTAAGGCATGTGTAGCATAATTCTTTTCATGTTCCTTCAGCTTCTATGATTCATAACAAATCACATGACCATCTTGCATTAGAAATCCACTGAGTCCCTCTAAATATGCATATGTGAAAACCACATACTCTTTGTCTGGATCCAAAGTTTTAAATATTGGAGCACAAGTGAGTAACTCCTTCAATACTTGGAAGTTATCTTCACACTTGTGGTTCCAAATAAATTTCATTCCCTTGTTTTGTAATGTTGATGTGATTAGATTTGCAATACAAAAGAAAGATTCTATAAACTTTATATAATATCCAGTCAGCCTCATGAATGATTGAACCTCTGACACATTCCTTAGAGTAAGCCAATCTTGTATAACTTTTACCTTAGTAGGGTCCACTGCTACATCCTCCTCAAATATAATAAGACCCAAATACAACAACTCCTTTTGATAGAAATAACACTTTCTAAGCTTAGCATATAATTGATTCTCCCTCAGGATAGGAAGAGTAATACTAAGATTCTCTTCATGTTCTTCTTCATATTTGGAATATACCAAAACATAATCTAAAAAAACTGTAATTAATTTATCCAAGTATTCATTGAATAATCCATCCATCAAACACATGAATGTAGTTAGGGAATTCGCCAGTCTAAAGGGAAGCACTGTAAACTCATAATGCCCATACCTGGTTCTAAATTTGTTTTGTTGGTGTCCTCATCCTTGATGCGCACCTAGTGATATCCAAACCTAAAATCAATATTGGAATATAGTTTTGGACCTCTCAATTTATCAAAGAGGTCATCATTCGTTGGTAGTGTATACCTATTCTTGATTGTGGCCTTGTTAAGTTTCCTGTAATCCACACAGAATCTCAATGTGTCATCTTTATTTTGCACAAATAGAGTAGGTTCTCCCAGGGAGAAACACTAGGGCATATATATGTCTTCTTTAACAACTCTTCCAGATGCATTTTCAATTCTCTTAACAACGAGGTGCTAATTCTATAAGGTGCTTTTGATGTTGGTACAACTCTAGGCACCAAATTGA
>LPNX010020248.1:283602-429503 GCA_001517045.1 Pseudotsuga menziesii | reverse complement strand
TGTGTTTTTACTCAAATTTCGATTGGGAGAGCTCGTTGGATGCGGAATTTGATTCCGCATCCAACGAGCTCTCCCAATCGAAATTTGAGTAAAAACACATGGAGATATGTCGAAAATACGAACAAAAAAGTAGTTTTTTTTAATGACAAATATGCCAATTCAACCATTATGGTTGACTTATTTTATTGAAATTCTATTGGTTCTTGAATTCCAACTCACAAAAACTTATTTTGGCACGTTTTCTTATCAGGCCCATTTTAGACCCCAAATTTCCTCTAATGCAAATTCAATGTACCGCTTTGGTGGTAACTCGAATACATCTTGGGACACATCTTTGAATTCTTGTAACACCAGAATTTGTTCAATACGCCAATCCATATCATCAAGCACCTCCTCGGCATGGATCACATACAATTGGAATCCCTTTCAAAGATATCTCTTTACATGCATGGATGATATTTTTCTTACAAAAATCGGTTTTGGAATTCCTTTAATTTGAACTATAATCCCATCCTCATTCATGCATGCAACAATTTTATTATGGAAATCAAGAATAGCATGATGTGATTCTATCCAATCCATTCCAATCAAAATTCCATACAAATCTAGATGAATAACATCCAATTTGTACTTGGTCTATAACATGTTCATTATAAAACCACAACCTTTAACTATTGAAGTAACCTTCCTATTTATTCCTGTATCTAGTTGCATCATTCTGTTCTTAGGAAATTTAATTATTTATAACTTGCATCTTTCAACTAGAATAGTGTTTATATATCTGTAAGAAGCTCCAGATGTCGGAATATATTAAACCCACTCACAACTTAGGATAAAATAATTAATCATTATTTGATTAATTATTCACCCACTAGCTTAATTAGTTGGCATGCACTTGCACCTTAAAGTCAATACATGCCATAGATATCCTAGGAATGATTTATTTCCAATTCTAGGTTGATCTTGACCACCTTTTGACCATCCAGAATTAGTATACAGGACTTTACAGTAGATTCTTCTTTATTCTTCTTTTTCTGCTTTTCCTGCTTTTCTATGGATAAGATAAAAGCTAGTCAACTAGGAAACTGGGAGCTTTTGTTTCCAACCCATCCTCCATTAGTTTTTCTCCATTTTCTAGGATTAGCATGTTATTTCCATCTCCTTGACAACTCACTCATGCTTTTTCCAACTCATGAGGTCCTTTATATATTTAGTAAGTGCTTTATCCACCTATGGGGGTTTTTCTATATTTTGGTAAGTCAGCCTTTTTGAGCTTTATGAGTTGTTTCCATACAATTTGATTTTCATATGAGGGATGTACTATTTATGTACACTATTATTCATAATTATTCAATGGAAGGATACACACCAATATTCATCTCTTCATTCATGTGATTCAATCTCTTTTCTTCTCTCTAGTTTTCTTGTGTATGCTTGTGAGAATTCTTAGTAGCAAGATCTATTCCCTGTGATTATTATTAGCATCATTGCACATAGAATTGATCTATTATTTCTACATGGTATCAGAGCTACAAGGTTTATCAAGTTCTACATATTTGAGGAGAGCACCCATTCTCCTATCCCTCTCTGAAGAAGAGCTTATCTAGCTTACAAGATTTTCTCCTAGTTTGTTTTGCAGGTTGTAGAGATTTTATTCTTGAGCACATCAATTTAGAAATATGGATTCTTCATCAGCTATAATTCTTACTTCCTTCAACTACCATGAATGGAAAGCCAAAATCTCCATTCTATTACGCAGTAGAGGATTATACAGAGTTACACTAGCTTTGGAGAATGAGCCCAATGCTGTGATTGAGAAAGCTAAGTGGCATAATAGGTTGTATGAAGCCTATGGATTGCTTTGCCTCTCTATTTCTCCTGATATACTCTTTCATATAGATGGTTTTACCACTTCAAACCAAGTATGGACTCAATTGGAGTCTCTCTTTGGAGTTCAAGATGAGCTAAGAGCGCATCAATTGGAGATTGAGTTATTCTCACTGAGTCCAAGCAATTTTGAATCTCTTGAGGGTTTCTTCACCAAGTTCAAGTCACTTGTTCTAATTATCAAGCAATGTGGGATTGAGAAATCATATGATCAATTAATCCTTTCCATTCTTCCAAAATTGGGTCCTGATTTCTCAGTTTTTGTGTCTACTTTTCATGCAACTAGGCTTGCTGTTCCTAAGTGGAAAATGCCTTCTTTAAATTCTTTTCTTGATTCACTAAAAAAGGAGCAAGATAAATTGATCCATATGGGTGTCCTTAATTCTTCAAATGGCAAGGATCATGCTCTCTTGATTCAAGGAAGCAAGAAATTCAAATCAAAAGAGAAGCAAATTGTGAAGAAGTCAAAGTCAGAAATTGAAGATGAAGATTCATATGAAGATTTAATGAAGAAAATTAAGAAGAAAGGGAGCACATCCAAGTGTTCTTATTGCAGAAAGGGTTTTAATTCAGAGAATAAGTGTTTCAATAATAATATGGACATCATGTCTCAGCTTCTTGAGAAGCACAAGATCGAAGTTCTAGATGAACTAGAGAAGCCTGTTGATTCCTCAGAACAATGTCATACTGCGCAGTTCCAAGGTGATATAACTTATGCTTTGAGTGCCAGAGTTCTCTCCTTTTCTCATGTCTTTGATATATATTTATTCTCTAATATATCATAATAAAAAATATCAGAACCTTTCTTTGACGATCCTCCTCTCAGTCTACTAGATTCATCTCCCAAAAATTGTGATTTTTCACTAGATATTGACTTACCTTTGAGCAGCTCTTCCTCACAAGCTTGTATATCTGATTTAGAATATTGTTTGCAGGATGATATGCATATCATAACACATATAATACCACCATCCATACCATCTACCATACCTCTGAATAATCCAAAGACTATACAAATCCCAAGATCACTAGTTGATTCCTCATTGGTCTCTTATGCAGTGATATTTATCTTACATGGTTTGAAGTCTTTCCTATCTTTCATTGGATGGTTATCCATGTCCTTAGTAATATTTGGACTGATATTAAACATTTTTTGATCTGTTCTAAACACTTATGGTTCATATCTCAAGCCCATCCATCATTCATATTTTTACACCTATCGGTTTTCCCCAGTTGTTCATAATTTTCCTAGTCTAGCCCTATATCCTCATGGAGCCACTGAAGCCTTTGTATTTGCTGTTCCATATGGTAATTTTTATGATATATCATAGTTTTATCAGCCTCATATCAGATATATACAGGTGCTACAATATATTGGAATATTTACATGTGATTCACATCACAATTTTGCAGCTATTCAGGGAATTGGGTGTGAAATAAATTGCCTTATTTTTTGTACTCTTTGGGAAGGAGTATGCACAGATCTCTTTTCCATTTCAGATTATGTTTGCAGATCAGAGTTTGATAGCAGCAAGAAGCATTCAGATAATGCTCCTACTTCATCAGATGATGGTTCTCTTCCTTCTTGCAGGTTCTACACTCCAGCACATGATCATGGAGTTCATGATTTCTTCAACAAGTCTTCCATCCAGAAGCAGTTCACTCAGCTGATTCAAGTCAAGATAAGGATATGTTGAAGACATATTATTTCAAAATTTTGTTCCTTTTCCTTTCTTGAGGGAGTATTTTCCCCATGTGGTTTTGCCTCTTTCCTCACTTTTCTGGACATAATAATTGTTAAAGGGTGACCATAGCCTTGTTGCTAGGCCCTATATGCATCCATATGCATCCATATTTTTTTTCATACCATCATAAATTCAGAATTATAGGGGGGTGTTGGAATATATTAAACCCACTCACAACTTAGGATAAAATAATTAATCATTATTTGATTAATTATTCACCCACTAGCTTAATTAGTTGGCATCCACTTGCACCTTAAAGTCAATACATGCCATCTATATCCTAGGAATGATTTATTTCCAATTCTGGGTTGATATTGACCACCTTTTGACCATCTAGAATTAGTATACAGGACTTTACAGCAGATTCTACTTTATTTTGCTTTTTCTGCTTTTCCTGCTTTTCTATGGATAAGATAAAAGCTAGTCAACTAGGAAACTGAGAGCTTTTGTTTCCAACCCATCCTCCATTAGTTTTTCTCCATTTTCTAGGATTAGCATGTTATTTTCATCTCCTTGACAACTCACTCATGCTTTTACCAACTCGTGAGGTCCTTGATAGATTTAGTAAGTGCTTTGGGTTTTGCTATATTTTGGTAAGTCAGCCTTTTTGAGCTTTATGAGTTGTTTCCATACAATTCGATTTTTCTATGAGGGATGTACCATTTATGTACACTATTATTCATAATTATTCAATGGAAGGATACACACCAATATTCATCTCTTCATTCATGTGATTCAATCTCTTTTCTTATCTCTAGTTTTCCTGTGTATGCTTGTGAGAATTCTTAGTAGCAAGATCTATTCCCTATGATTCTTCTTAGAATCATTGCACATAGCATTGATCTATTATTTCTACACCAGAATCAATCAAAATTAAAATAAACAAATCATTTATTTTACCTTCACTTTCAATTATTAAGGATTGGTGATCTTCTTGACGATTTTCTAAGGATGCATATATATTAGGAATGCTTCTAGCACCATCTATCATTGTAGATGATTCTTGCACATGATTCATATTAACATCTATATTTTTCCTCTCAAGACATTTACTGGGGTAGTGGTCACCTCCACACTTCCAACATTTAACTTGTAACAGTTTATTTTTTCTTGACTCACCCTTCAGAGTGGGATTTTTAAAAGAGTTATATTGATCCTGATTAACATCAATAGTTTTATATATTTTCTTCCTATGTTCTTTTTTATTTTTCAGCTTACTTTTCCATCTCTTAAGCAAGTCCTACCTACTCTTACCATGCTCATATAGGAATTTAGCCTTATGTATGCATTCTTTCAAGGTATGAGGCTTTTCATAAGTTATTTGGTCTTTGTAGAACTCTAGTAAACCATTGAGGAATCACTGAAACTTGATATTTTCATCTTAGATGAAGTCCACATAACTTAAAATTCCAATAATATTTTCTCATATTTTTCCATTGTCATATCCCACTATCTGAGTTCGAAGAATTCTTGCTTTTCCTTATCATAGTATTGTTGGGACAAGTATTCATGCTTGAAATACCTTTGAAAACTCCTCCATGATATTTTCCTCTCATATTGTTTTCTTCCTACTTTAGATGCTTCCACCATATGTAAGATTTTCCTTGAAGATTGTAAACAACAATACAAGCTTCTTGGTTATCAGAATAGTCACAGAGTTGCATATATTTCTTCATTTCTAGAAGACAAAGCTTTGCAATTTCCTCGGATTTTTATCCATGAAAGGTGAGAGGTTTAAGATTCCTTATTTCATCTTTTAATTCATTCCCATCACATTTTCTCTTTGGATTTCTTCTAGGATGAACATTGTGCTAGATTTCAAGTTCCTCATTCCCATGATGACTTTCAACCGAATGACCTCAGGAATGAAATCCATCATATCTCTAGAATGTTGATATCTATAAGAAATTCCTTTGTTCATGGATTCTTCTCCTTCCTTTCTTACAATAAAAGATACTTGTTACATCTGATTTAGTCATTGAACTAGAATTTACATCACTTGTTGATTTATTTGGGTTTGTTGATCCAGACTTGATAGAATCCTTCCATTCCCAATATGAATATCCTTCAAAGTTTGAAACACCTCCATGGATCTTATCTCAAACTAATGACGATTGGATTATGTTCTCTATATACCCATGCCAACTGCTTCAACAAAGTTGGACATTTTATGCTCTTCTGCCATCTTTTCAGTATTGCTTTCCTATTACAGTAGCAATCAAAAAGTGCAATGGCCTATAAACTATATTGTCACTAACAATATTAATTCATTCATGATTATTAGTTCACATCAAAATTCATATGCATAATAATATTTTACATCATCAACCTTCAAACATTTTAGACAATAAATATTATGGAACTATAACAGGCTCAAGGGTGTAACTCTTTGTAAAACAAAACATTTCCCAGAGGCAAAGTGTCAAAATCTTAACTCTGATACCACTCTGTAACATACACATGCATTACACAACTACACATACAACTATCGATAGCTAAATACACATACATAATGTTATGCAAGATCTATATTTACACAAAAATTTAATTGAAATTATTTAAACACATAACAATGAGTCAGAACCAACTAATTATTGCGGAGGCATAGTTTAAAACAACTTAATTTTATTGATTATTGATGAAATTTAGTTACATAGCTATTAAATTAACTATTGCAATAGTTATGATGGTTTAACTTTGACTTACTGAATTTATCATACCTTTTCAACATTCCCGACACCGAGAGTCAAAATTTGGCACCGTTAATTGCACACTTCACTTTTATCTTTCTGACGACAACATCCTAACCTCGAAACTCAGCCCATAGGGAGTCGAAAGTTGACACTAGCTAAACAAAAATAACAATAAGCCTTTTGAATTTATGACTATGACATCAACACATCGAAAGTCGACACACAGATTGGGTGCATAAAATATACCATTCCAATGTAAATGTTCTTACCTCAGACTTGGGTCTCCCAATGTCGAGAGTCGAGCATTGACACTAAAATGGAAAACCATTCCCGAATGAAAAACTGATCCCAATATCACCACATCATAATTGACATGTAAAAACATTAATATTTAACCTACCAATCCTGACATAGGCATGTCATCACAGTCATAAATAGTACATTCAATATTTAAAACACCGATTATGACATTGGCATGTCAGTATCGACACGTCGACACTGAAATACTAGCAGTGACTTCTCCTATTTAATGGTTTAACACTTAGCCATTTTAAAGAAAATGACTAAGGAAAGATTTAGGCTTGGAATTTAGTAGGTCTTCTTCTTGGTATTGGCACTTGAACTTTGTCCAATTAGGAACATGTCTATATCTTTGATTGACACATAATCATAATGAAAAAAATGAGAGAAATGGATAAGGAAAAATTTTCCACAGACTAAAATTGCAATCTTTAGGCTTTCAACAGATAAGAAAGATTCTTCCAAACCAATATATTTCTTCTCAAGTATGATAATTAACCAGAGAATTTAAGACAATACTTCTAGTCCTATATCTCATTCCATTAAAGCTTTCAAATTGAAAAGAAACTAGACATTAAAGTTTGAAACCTTATAAAACAAATAACTGCTGTGATAAGAAAAAATTCACCAGTATTTGGAATGATTTAGGCAAGAATTCGATTTACTGATTTAACAACCTACTTCATGAACATGGTATTACAAATTGAGACATTCTAACTCAAACTAGGAAATATATAACCCATTCCATTGTTGTTTCAACCATGGAAAAACCATAAAATAGAATTGAATTGGGAACCTAACTCATCCATTCATACAAAGGAATTCTAATGGCCAATATATGAATCATTCATTCAATTATGATATTACAAACCCAATGAATATGTCATATTATCAATTTTCCTTTTTAGAACATTGATCTTTTCAAGCAAACCATCATATACTTAACAAGGATTCATCAGGAACAACATACACATTTTATTCTTTCACATAAAAAATATATATGTTCAATGTAAAATTAGTGTGGCTTTAAGCACTTATATGAATTCAAATATCTAGCAACTGGCTTCATGGCATCCACGCTCCACCCAACCACGGGTAAATTTTCTTATATACCTCTCAACAGAATACCACCCTTGAGATGGAACTCATGCATCCACCAACCATACTTCTCACGAATCTTGGGGATTCTCAAAATTTCTCACTTGACTTTCATGATAATTGGCTTGCTAGCAATTCCATGTCAAACAATGCAATTCATTGCCTTAGATTCCTTATACTAGCACAACAATGATAACCTTCACTATTCTTAATGCTCATAATTCCACTAAGTTAATTTCATGCACCATTTTCCATTTCACTAGAGAAACCAAACTCGAAAAACATGGTTATAATTATATCAACAGATGAATTGTAGGTTTAGTTTTGGGAGCTTAGTTTTCTATACCATCCCAAATACCAATGCGTGTTAGTCAAACGGAAGCTTTTCGCAAGTTCTGGTCATGTTTTCCTAGTCTAACTAGCAATTTTGATTTTACATTCACTTGTGTTTATCTTCTTTTCGGATTTTCTTCTCCGCATTTGAACATTTTGCACACACTCTCTCCCTCTACATTATGTGTTCTCCATTCTTTATACTGGGCTTACCACCGACCTCCTCCGTGCACTTTTTGTCTCCCCTTTTGCATGAGAACTACCTTCTCCATGCAAAACATATAAAAAACAACAATCCTCCACCTAGTCTCCTTTTAATCAAGGCCCCCTTTTCCAATCGAATCGTTATTCGATTGGTCTAGAATTTGCAGACCTTTGAATCGTTAATCGTTATTCAATAATCCTTCACTTGCACACTTAATTAAAATAATATCTTATATACTATGTTAACTATTGATCAATTACTCCAGCATCACAACATAACACCAATCGAATAACGATTCAAAGGTTTGCAAATTCTATTAAGTTTCAAAATATAAATTCCTAATTCTAAAGTTGTTTAACTATGCATGTTTTTGAAGTATTTATAGAAAATGTCTATAACAATAAATGCTAAAAATGATCTTGAACTAAGTATGAGATCTTGTATTTCCTCTCATAAGTTCAAATTCATATTTTAGATCCACAAAAATTGGAAAATCCCCACGAAATTTCAAAACTTCCATATTTTATATTAGAAAATAGGGTTTTTCCTGTACAGATGGCATGGTTTGACCAGCATTGACCAAAAACACGTGAATATAATTTTGTGAAGCTGGTATATATTGATATATCCTTGGACATCAAGGATTCTTCCACATGTCTCAGGATTGCACACACTCATCCTTCAAGTATGTAAAGCTAGGAGCAATTACGGGAAGTTGTAAAATCTTGTAATTTATGTTAAAATTTAATTTTAATGCTTTAAAAATTGCAAAAATTCAATTCATGAAAGAAGTGACAATTATGCCTCATATAATTAGGTTTGAAGGAAGTATGGATAAAATATGAAGGATATGGATGGCAACTGAAGGAAAAAACATGGGAATTTATGACAAAATAAACATAAAAATTTGTGACCAACAATGACTTTAGGGTCAAAGCATGGTTATAACATAGATACATAGGCCATCCACAACCCCCTCGTTGTCTATGATATATACATGAGTCTCCAATATTTCATTGTTCTTCCTCAACCACAACTAGTTGTAGTTTTATTAATAATAACATATAAACAATGAGTTTCAACCACTTGTCACTCATAGTCATTTAGTTACATAATTCATCATCAAAACTAGTGGTCCAGGATAGGGTGTTATAATACCCTACCAGTTTCTTTAAATGCTTGAGAGGACAACGAAAATGATTTCCTTTACCTCCATTAATATTCCTATTGGTGATTGAAGGTCTTAGTAGAATGATTACTGCTGCAAAATTTGAAGGGATTAAAAATGTATTCCTCTGTTTTTATTTCTCAATTATTATTTATTGATGATGTTGTCTTATTTGGGAAGGGTTCAAAAGAGGAATGGAAATGTTTTAGTGAGGTTACTAAACTTTTATTTGCACATTCTTCTATGGAGGTCAATGTATCTAAATGAACTTTTATCATCCAGAAGGTAGATGAAGACATTATGAATCAGATTTCTATTTTTCTTCCCTTTAGAGGAAGAAAAATACCTGGGTTACTCTCTCAAGCCGAATTTATACACAATAATTTATTGGCTTTGTTTGGTTAAAAAATATGAGAATATTATTGTAAGTCGGACCTTTATAATGTGGTCTTTATGTGGTAGGATGACTCTTATAAAAGTTGTTCTTTCTAGCATTCCAGTTTATTGGTTCTCCTTGGAACAGATGCCACGGTCTATTATGAATATGATGAGAAGGAATATGTTCAGTTTGTTATGGTATGGTAATAGTGATGGGGGGGGATATTCATCTTGTTAGTTGGGAAAGGATATCTAAGAGAAAACATATTGGAGGATGGGATATAAAGAATCCCAATTGGCTCATTATTACCTTAAGCATGAAAATCTTGTGGCATGGTATTTTTGGAAAATGACTATGGTGTGAAGTATTGAAGAGGAAATATCTCAAAAGGACTTATTAATATGGACTAAGAATCCCAATTGAAATTTTTAAAATGATTAAAATTCCTAGTGTGGATTTTTCAAAGCTTTCCCCTAGGTCAGTCAAGGTTGTGACTTAGAAGGTTGGTACTGGTTCTAATGTTATTGTTGGAATTGATCTTGGGGTTGGGACTGAAGAAGTTTCCTATTTATACCCATACATATTGGATTATTTGTAAGAATTGGGATTTACTACTCTTTCTCATATTAAAATATGTGGATTCAACACTTTGACACTTATGGGTTAACTGGGAGTATTTAGGACCAGGTAATGTTTGGGCCTTTGAATGGACAAGCTATATTACTACCTTGACCAAATCAGGTATCAGACTAAATTATAATAAAGATGAGATGGTTTGGACTAACAATCAAACTTTTGGGTAGGTGTCTGCAAAGTCTTCCTATTCAACAATTGCAAGTTATGCCTCCTTTGACGTTCCAAATGTGGTATGAAAAATTATGGAAATGGTATATATCATTGAAACTTAAATGTTTCTTATGGGTTTCCTTTGAAAATTGCTTGTTGACATGGGACAATTTGCAGCGTATATGTTGGATGGGTCGAAATATTTACATTTTATGTAAATATAAAGGGGGATCCATTAATCTTTTGTTTGTGTATTGTACTTATAGTCAAAGTCTTGGAAGGCCATCTCTAAGATCCTCAAATTCCCTCTAGCGTGGGGTTTGGATTCTTTTGAAGGGAAATTTTTGAAGTGGTATAAAAATTATGTTGAACACATGATTCTTTCTTCATTCATATGTTGGGATATTTGGAAAACATGGAACTATGCTATATTTGAAGATAAACCAATAAACATTTTTTGGTAGTATGAGGATTATGGGTAGATATAAAGTATGCCCCTGTTACAGTCAAATTCAAGAAGTTGAGACAATTTCTTGTTCTGCTAGATTCCTCGGGAGATACAATATTTTTTTATGGATTACCCAGTTTAATTTTTGTGAGGCGGGTATGTATTTGAAAATCAATGATGAGTACAAGATAAAATTGAATTTGGGTAAAGGTACAAACACAAAAGGAAAGATTTTAGCTCTTTGATGTCTGGCCAAATTTTCCTCTATTATGGGCATTGATACTATGAATGTTTATGGAGATTCATTGGTCATTGTGAACTAGCCCAAAAATATCGACTCTCTACGTGTTCTTCCCCTTAAACAATGTGCAAGCAGAATGAGTCATTGTTGACTTGTTTTCATGCTTTGAATATTGAACACAACTTTATTGCAGATTCTCTATCCAAAGAAGCCTTGTGTGGGGAAGAGTAATTTCTTCAAAGGGAAGAACATATGGAGGGAACTGTTGAATATTGTGGCTACATTCCTATTTTCTTTGGACTCTACTAAGGATTTCTTTTAGTTTTTTGCTCCTTGTTTTGGTGATCCTTTTTGGAAGATGTTTATCTTTGGATGTTCTGACTTGCATTCTTTTTTTGCTATTGTAAGCTTTGTTGGACAGATTCTTTTTTGGTGGTAGTAGCTAGGTGTATGAACTATGTGACAACTCTTGGTTTTGTACTTTTGATTCAATGAATAGAAAAAGTACTGCTTTTTCCCGCTTGAAAAAATCAAGTGTATTGATAAAAATGTAGTAGTCTAAATATTCTACGTTTTCTTTTACTTTATTTTTTCTGGGTATATTTTCTGGTTTGTTTTGTTTTGACTTCGGTTGGAAATCTTTAAAAAAATATTAGGGTCACATATATTAGTAGTGTAAATTACATAATATGAGTGTCATAAGGGTATTTGAAAGTGACGAATCCATTTATGCATTCAAAATACCAATTTAAAGGCTTCCAAATTTGGATTTAACCAAAACAAATTTACTGGATCCCGACAAAAAATCATCGAAAAGTCCAAAAACATAGAATAAATAGCCTACTCGGATAAAAACTGTGGCCACACCATATAGCATGATAATACAATTTAGATAGATAAAATTTGAAATTAAGGATTAAAAAATTCTCAAAATTGTGAAGATTCATTAACCAAGTGAGTTTCTTTAATATATTTTCCCACAATACTAAAAAAAGTTCAACTATATAGCCTAATAAGAGTACTATTTTGCAAAAACAAAAAAAATTGTATTTTTAATGAAAGCATACCCATTGCGAGATTCTTGTGTAGCATTTGGATTGAGTTCCATAGCTACTTTATCATATTCCATCTCCTCTTGATTTTATTGAATTGTATCTTCCTCATTAGCCACTACTTTTACATACTCATAGGGACTTTTGGGAGAGAGACCATTGAATGAGAGTTCCTTGCTAGACTCAAAATTAGTTGACATTGCATGTTGTGGTCAGCAACGAGCTTCTCATTTTGATTTATTTGTATGGAAATTTTTCTTCTAACGATACCTTCCTAACTAGTTGAGAATACACTTTGTTATTGAGGTGTAAAATTTATATCGATGGATCCTTAAATTAACACAAAAACCTCAGTTGTCCCATCAAAGATTGATATTATGTAGGGTGCATAATCAATGGTGTGGTGATGACCCTCCATGCTGGATGAAATAGGAACATAGCTGCGGAAAATACCAATTGAATGCCACTCATTGAGATCAAGATAGACCAATGCATTATCCACTGTAGAAGAGATCCCAAAACACAAAGACTTGATGAAGCCTGTGGGCAAAGCATATGCTACAATACTAGTCAAGAAATAAATACCAAGAAGAACCATAAAAATACCACTTCTACCAAATGAATCCATCACATTTCTCTATAAGTCGCTCTGTCAACTCAACATGGATAAATGGATTAAGATTATGAGGAAGGGAATAATATGAAAGCCTATATCATGTGAATCAATGTACCACTTGTCCTTTCAATCATCCTTCATGCCAATTCTAAAGTTTGTATTGATAAATTCACGAGAAGCATGCTAGGAAAGGAAACTCTCATTTTGACTTAACATTCCTTATTGTAATAACACACCTTTATTTTCCATGGTGTCACCCAAGAGTGTTGATCCAAGGACATATAAAATCTCAAATAGAATAAAAATTCCTCATGGTTTTCTGAATTTGAAAAATCAATTTGGAAAGGCTTAAGGAGTTTGATATTCACACTTATCAAGTGATAATTAAAGAAAATTTGGATGACTATGAACTTTCAAATTGAAATAGATTTAAGGATATTAAATCCTTAGTATAAATTTAGAATTTCAACTTAGGTTGACCCCATCTTTAAAGCAAAAAAAAAATCAAAGAGAAAAATGAAACTTGTTATTTCTTATTGAAATTAAAGTTACATAATACAGTCACAAGCTGGGAAAATACCCCACATAATATCCATATACAATCAAACATAACACAAAACTAGCTCTCATGAAACTACATCCAAAAATAATGTGCATGGATCCGGTCCCAAAGACACATACAGTAAATAGGGGTACCACCTTCCATCCATATACAAAAAACAATCCCACCAGCCCATTGACTTGGGAAGGAACCATAGAATTATAAAACCAATACGTAGCGCAAATATACAAATTGATCGGATATATATTCCTCGAAGAAACACCTCCCATCCATTTGTCCAATAGCTTCCTTAGAGAGAAGGTCGGCTTGGGAATTCAACTCACGAAAGATGTGGACAAAAAATATCCAAGAAGTCGTTTATCAACAACTGAATCATATGAACTAGTGGTCGAGATGAGTACATTGTACCTCCACTCGGTCATTTCCCTAATCAATGACAAGCTTGGAACATCTGAAATTTCTAACTATTACCGAGCCTCTTTTTCTGGAAAACCAAAGGAGTCCCCATAATGCTAATAATTCATCCCTTGTATTAGTGCCCACTCCCATTGCTAAATGAAGACAAAGGAAATGGTCCTTCTTAATGTACAAAATCATCCAAGCTTCGCAAATCCCTTCCTTAGCAACATCATCGAAAAAACCAATCAATAAAGTGCCCTCAATATCCGATGGAACACGAATCTTATTCTTGGTTGGTTGCACGGGTTTAGGAAAAGAGAAGAAATCTTGTAATTCACAAGTGCAAACTAAAAACACCGAGGGTTTGATATTCTCAAAGATAAGAAGATTCCAGGATTTCCAGATTTCCTAGAACCAAAAAAAGAAAGAGACTTTTGAATTTGGACTTAGATTGCAACCAACCTGTGGTGCCATTTAGCATGTTGTCCATCTCTTAGGACATTTGAGAAAACAACTTAGCATTCATCAACTTCAAGGAAGTCTTGAAAAACTTGTAGTGATAAAAAATATGACTAACACTTTTAGGACTAGAAAAGAAAAGCACAAAAACACCCAGGATTATAAAGCCATGTTTTTGAAGATTGTCCCACAAGAGGATCTTATTCTGCATGACTATCTCGGTAAAACATTTAATTTTGTTAGGTATCTTGAGTCGCCATAAGGACCTATAGCAATTCTTGGTGGAAATAAATCCTTCAACAAATACAAGGGCATCATAAGGACCCTTTGCAGTCAGTATGCATGTATGGTGTATCTCGTCCCAAAGGATAACATCCCCTTTATTAGATAGAACAAAACCAGAATGGTATAATTCCAACACAAAACAGTTCCATTCATCCTGAATAGCGGAAAATAATCCCAGCTCATGTGCATTATACCAATAGTTTTGATCCTTGACTCTGCAACCTATTCTTTTAATTCGGTCCAACACAAAAGTATTATTTGCATGGAGCTAGGAGATAAGGCCATTTGATAATTTAAAAGATCCTCCAATACCTACAATAGGATCAATTCCTAGAAAAGCTTGAATACCATTACTAATACTCCAACTAAGGAAATTCCCCAATAAATGAAAAACATGCATGAGTCCACACCACATCAGAGAATAAATTGAGGGGATAAACTTTGGTTGTCGAATCTAGTGAGAGGCGGGAAATTCGTTAAGCTACTTTGATCACATAGTGACCCCTCATAGTCCCTCATCAAATAAGAAACACCAAAGACTTTTCGAGCATAGTTCCTGACTGAACTAGTCCAGTCTTTTGATCCCCCATCCACCACAAAATTTGGGAAGGGAAATATTATTTCAGGAATCCAAGTGAATCTTTGATCTTTGCAATCCCTCATACCATTGCAAATGAATTTTTTTTTTCTAATATTATTTAGCATTGTGGACAGGAGCTCAAAGAGAGATAGCCAATATATAGGCATGCTATGGGTTATAGAGTTCACCAACATTGGTCTCAATCCCAACGAAATCCATCGAAAGCCCCAATGCTTTATATGCCTATCAATTTTCTGAATTATCCAATTCTATTTAGCGACCTGATAGAAATTTGGATTCAAGTGGAACCCCAAGTACTTGAAGCCTTGATATGACCCCGTCACAGAGAAAGGCAATAAATCTATTATATGACTACATAACTTTGCCATAGGGTGATTGTGAAGGAATAAGTGATTTTCCTCACTGACCTTCATCCTAGTTGCTTTGCAAACAATATCAATGATGTCCTGGAACTGCTTCCATTCTTCAATATTACCAACCCCCAACAATAGAACATCATCAATGAATAATAAATGAGTAATAGACATAGACCTGGTTAAGTTGATACCTTTAATTTTTCCTTCCATCTTTTCCTATATGATAAGTATGCTAAGACTTTCAATTACTAGTATAAAAATAAGGGGAGAGAGTGGGCATCCTTTCCTGTGCCCCTGATGCTATGGGAAAAAGGAGATGGAGAACCAATGACAAGAGCAACAAAAGACATTGAACTGATGTATACCATAATCCAATTCACCACCTCCAAATAAAACAATATATATTAGCATAAATCTCAAAAAGGACCAATCAACTCGATCGTATGCATTGACCAGATCCATCTTTAGAATGAATTCTTGACTGTTCTTGGACTTCAATGAGTGTAGGCATTCCTGATCTATGCCTACTGCATCTAGGATATTCTTGCAGGAGAGAAAACCAAATTGTTTAGGAGAGAGCATCTTCTCCAGCACTGGTTTGAGCCTATTTGAAATCATCTTTGCAATTATCTTATAAATTAGATTACACAAGGAGATGGGCATGTAGTCATTGAAAGACTCAAAGTTTGTCCTTCTTTGAAATCAAAGTGATGAAAGTAGCATACAATTTCCTTCTTCCTAAACTCTTCAATAGAATTTAGTAGGTCCATCCTGACAATGTCAAAGAAATAGAGAAAAAATTCATCATTCCAGCTGTTAGGGCCTAGACTCATATCCTTTACAAAGTTCGAAAGCACATCTTTAATCTCCGCAAGATCAATATGCTTACCAATACTCGTACCCTCTTCAACACTGAAAAATATTGGATAAAGTTTCAAAACCTTGAGTTGTGAATCTAGATTGTTAGTTGCCTCCTTGTATAAATTTGAGATGTGAGACACAACTTCAGTTCGTAAATCTTTCTTATTGGTTATAATGGAACCATTACTTGCCCTCAATTCCAAAAGGGAATTAGTGTTTCTCCTATAAGATGAAAAACGGTGGAAAAACTTAGTGTTTGGCGCATAACCTTCTTGTGGCCATAGAACCTTGCTTTTCATCTGCCAAGTAGATTCCAAATAACCCAGAATTTTATCACAGTGTTTCTCCAATGTTTATAACTTAGCTTTACACTCAACAAAAAGAGATCGACATCAATAAGACTACTCGAATATTCAATATCCGACTCAATGGCTGTAGGTTCCTTTGCATTAGATTGTTTTTTGAGCTTTTCCCATTTACACACCTTCCATTTTAAAAGTTTCAATTTCTTTAATAGATACTAGATGGAGGAAATATCATCCATACCAAAGTAATCCGTCCAAAAACCTTTGACTAAGGAACAAAAGTATGGATGCATCAACCATGTCCTGTTAAATTTAAAAGGATAGCAATTCAAACCACCATCGAAATCTAACTAGAAGAGAATAGATTTATCATCATAGATACTAATAGGATGTGTCCTAGGATGGTATCTTCCCAGGAAAGACCCCAAAGGATAAAAAAGAAAGAATCAATCTAGCATTTTGGAAACCCCCTCCGAACCACACCTACCATTAGACCAAGTTGGAGTAAGCGCCGATGGTACAACATCAATTAACCCTAGAAGCTTGATGATATCTTTGATATGATTGGCCAAGGGATCTAGAACCATTTTCGAGCCCCAAACTTCATCTTTAGAGAGTGTAAAATTCAGATCGCTAACCATGACCAAGAAGAGGTCATTAGCAAATTGAGATCCAAGACTTTGTCCCAGAAGTCCTTCCTGTTCCTTTAGGGACCATAAATGTTGAACAAACTGATAGGGTGATCCACTCCCCAAATACGATCTACCAACTTGATACTTGCAAAAGTAGAGAAAGGGTTGAGATCAACCACCAATGGATTCCATGAAGCAAGTAGACCACCAGATAAATTATTAGCGTCTACTCCATAACATTTCCAACTTGGTTTAAGCTTTAAGAAATAATCACAAGCCACAAAATTGTTGGTCATAGTCTCCTGAAGGAAAACAACATTAGACCCAGATACCTCCAGTAACCTCTTGAAAGCAACTCTCTTAGGGCCACTGCCTCGCCCCTTAGTGTTGAAGGAAAGAAAAACTATTGGGAAAACTCCTCATAGGGCATATTCGCTCTAAGGAACCCAATATCAGAAATAGGAGAGTCAAATACCAAAACCGACGCAATAGAGGTGATGTTTGAGAGTTTAAGGTTTATCCATCTCCCCTCCCCCTCTTGGCATGAAAATATCTTCTGCTTAGGTTTCTTGCAAGTAGTGACAAATTGTTGTCAAATCAACCCAATATGTATCATAGACTGGGACACATAATGCCCCTCCACAAGCTGTCCCACAAAAGTCATGATGGCCTGCATTTTAGGTTCTCACCCTACCTTAGGAGGTGAGTCAGGGGAACCCTCATCTAGAGAGGCCAAAGGCAAGCAGATATTAAGTGGTCAAGGGGCATCAACATCTAGAACCCTAGTCCCATCCCCCAAAGACATCTCACCACCACCCATTGAAATAGGTTAAAGAGAAGGAACCTCCTTAGGAAATCCACCGCAGAAGGGGACACCCCCAGGGAAGACACCATAGGATCAGTGATAGGGGCCAAAATACTCATTCCAAAGCTCCGCAACTCACCATCACCCATAGGACTCGAAAGCACAATGCCCCCAAAATTTCATCCAGAGATATTAATTTGAGAAAAAGAGGGAGATAGATGTTGAACTTACCTAAGAAAATGCGCGTCGAATTGAAATTCTAGTGGGATGGGAAAGGATATGTTCTCTGGAACATCCTCCAACTCATTAGGCTCCAACGACGAATCAATTGACACACGAGAGGAACACGAACAAGAACGACTAAGATGACCCACCTAATGGCACCTGAAACACCTGAAAGGGACCTTCCAATAGTCCAGTCTTTGTGTGAAAAGGACATTAGCCCATTCAACATCAATGATATCCAGAAAACATTCAGAGATGTCCACATCGACCAAAATCCCGAGCATCTGCATATCATTAGAGCATAATATTTCTTCCTCCACCATGATAAAGTGATTGATAAAGTTCCCAATCAGCATGAAGGATTTAAAGTTCCAATAGTGTAATGACCATCCTAGCAGAAGGACCTAGATATGTCTGTGAGTGGGTTTTTCTTTCCAGGAGTTGAAGAAAGAATGCCAGTTAAACAAAGCCAATGAACTAGAACCGATCACCCAATACCGTGAGGCTATGTCATTCTGTTGCAGCTGCAACCGTTCTCCCCAAATTTCTTAAATTTTGGACCCCTCCTCATGATTTAGTGTTGTTTTCTAATCGTTGGATCCTTCGAATTTTTGGTCATGTTTAATTTTGGATGATTCTACAGATTAAATCTCGCCCTAGTTTTCAAATTTTGATTGTGATGGAAATTGTTGCGGGTTGCAGTTTTAAAGTTTGTTTGCTGGTCGATCGGATCAAGTTTCTTTGTTTTGGGTCGCCGTTTCGGGGGTAAAGCTGGTTTTTGTCTGTTGTTGAATTTTGAAGAGCTGTCCAAAACACTTAAATCATTTTTATACATCAAGCGTAAAAAATATGTTTGATCGGAGGCCATTTCCCTTTCGTCTTCTGCCGTTGCGGCTCCCAAAGCAGTTAAGCACCCGAAGGGTAAAGCGCTCCGATCACCGATGCGGGTCTACTTTTAGTCACGGATCCGTAGTGTGTTTCCCTTCCACCGTTGCGGCTGGGAGAGTCTTTTGGCTTTCGATGTTAAATTCCCCTCGATTTTCGATTGAGTTTTTCTCGCCCATAGCTTTGGATTGGAGGCTATAGCCTTTTCCTCTTCCGTCGTTGCGGCTGGACAGAGCTTTTAACTTTCGATGTCAGTATCCTTCCGATTTCTGTCGTTGGTGTTTCTTCTTCCGAGCCCGTAGGAGGACGAGGTAGTGGTGTCGGCGTTTGATAAAATTCTCACAACAGTGGTGCACCTAGCCATTTCTTGTGGAATAGCCGTTTCGATTGATAGAATTTGCTGCTTTGTTTTATAATGTAGTCCCAATGAATGATGCACGTGGGTTGATTGCAGATGGACTTAAGGGACTGATGTGCTAAGGCATGGAGGGGCAGTTTGGCAAGGATTGAAACAAAACCGACAGGATCGCTAGAAAATCCAACGGAGCAGAAGGAAAAATGGATAACGATAAAGGCATGAACCCTATGGTTTGTCCGTTACTAAATGATTCACGAGCACATACAGACAACATAGAGGAATATGAAGCGTTCGAAGGACCGAAAAGTCAGACGGTTGGGGGAACCCAAACGTTTTACTGTTTGTTTAAATATTGGAAAGTTAGAAGTTACAAGGGACTTTTTCCCTGGAAAAACTTGTAAACCATTTGCTTGTAAGAGGAACTATTTCATTTTACAATCAGAAACTGCAACTTTTGCCTGTTGGAGAAAGCGTACTATGGAATGTATCAATGCGATTAAATGAGCAATGTTGAAGGGGAACTATTTCGTTTTCAGCTGTGTTTCATTAACTGTGAGAGTGTTTTAACTTCCTAAACCTATGTTCTTGTTTAAATGTTCTTCAGTATATTTTGTGATGTTTTCCACTGTGAGTAATGAATGTTGTTCATAAAACAATTGGCTATCTGGTTGTTTAAATATCTGTAATTGTTCATGTGTCTTGAAAGAAGTATCATCTATCTGTAACTTTTCATAATGCATGTACAAAATGTATTACTCACCAATGAATGATAATCCTGCTCCCTAGGGATAGTTTAGGTAGTTATTTTATTTTCTTGTTGTATGCGATTTGGATGCTTGTGAGCCTTAAGACGAGAGGTAAGAACCTACGCATCACATTGTGACTGCTCCTTGCATCTTTATCACCCTCCATTGTTAATTAGGAACTTGCATTTCATAATTTAAGTCAAAATACAAAAACTCGGTGGACCGGTAAAGCCCTTTGTTTTGTACTTGACCTACGGTAGCCGGACCACAAACCGGACGGATTCCCTACACCAAACAGTCACGGGCTAGCTGGGAACGTTGACTGGGGAGAATCCCTTACTGTTGTTGCCTGCGAATTTCTGGGCCTCAACAGTTCTGGCGCTAGAAGGAGGGCCGCCAGTGCATGGCTGGCCGCGGGAACCCATTTTCCTGAGATTATTCCACCGGTAACAGTTCTGAAAGCAGTGGACTTCATAATCCAATTTCGGAAGAAAGTAGTAGAGGACATCCGTATTCTGTTGGCAATGAAGTTGTTAATGATCTGAGAAGACAGACCAGGGCATATGTAAAGAAGATTGGAGGATTGCCAATCATCCCTGAATTGCCCAGAAGAGAGTATAAAAGGAAAGACCGTCCTATAGCGGAAGACTCAGTGCTGGTTGGGGACTGGGAAGAACTTGTAGAAACAACCTTACAGGAAGTTGTGCTACCTTTGAATCAAGAAGGCCCAGATACTCCTCACAGTTCTCCTGTTCACACTCCTATTGGCTCACCCCCTCGCTCTCCACCTAGACTCATGGCAGGCGTAAATGTTAATCAACCACCTAACCCACCAAATCCACCACCTGCTTGGAGAGCCAGATCACCTTTAAACCTGACCCCTCCGTTACATGATCCCTCAAGCCTTTGACAAGATGTTGCCCAAGTTCAACCCAAATGAGAAGATACTAGTAGATGATCACCTGCAAAGTTTTTACTTGGCGATAGAAGGGTTGAGGGCTGGGGAGTATGAGGATGTAGTTTGCAGAATATTTCCGCATACCCTTAAAGGAGCTGTAGCATCATGGTATTTTGGGTTTCCTGCTAACTCTATCCCTGATTGGGATACCTTCGAGAGAATTTTCAGAAGTAAGTATGCAATTCAAAAGACTCATGCAGCCCTCATGAAAGGACTATGTGCCTTGAAGAAAGAGAGAAAGGAGAAGGTGCACAGCTTTACTCAAAGATTTGCAGCATACCTCAAGAATTTTTCTGACGCTGACAAGCCTTCGGACAAGGTCCTGATTTAATATTACACTTCAGCTTTAGGCCCTGATTTGGCCATGTTTTCCAAAGGTAGGGCCAAGCCTACTTTGACGGAAACCTATGAAGAGGCGGAAGTAGTGGAAGCTGAAAGAGAAAGTATTGAAGACTATCCCGAACAGTCAGGGGAGAAAGGTGGGGGAAGGAAAGCCTTATTGTTTACTAAGCCTAAAGAAGAGAAATCGCCAGATCTTGAAAATATGGCCAAAATGATGCAGAAGCTTTCCAACAAAATCATAGACTTGGAGAAAGAGAAGGAAACACAAAAGTTCTATAAGCCCTATTATAAGAAAAGAGAGGATAACAATGAGTCTCAACCCCCTCCTCACAATACCGCATCTATGAATTTAACAGAAGTAGGCATGGACAATTTTTGCACTTTCCACCAACAGCCACACTCTGAAAAGAATTGTCCTCAATGGATAAATTCGATGACGTTGGTCATGAATCAGCTGTTGGATTCTAGATTAACAGAAGATGAAGAGAGAAAAGAGAATACTACTTCAGCCAAGGAACCAGAAGAGGAAACCACGGTTCTGTGGAATTCTGTTTCGTTATTTGATGCTGAAGAAGAAAAGGATCAGAATAAGGACATCATGGAAACCAACGTTACAACAAGGAGCCAAGGGGCAGTTAAAGAAGACGATCTCATACTTCCAAAAATCAAAAGGCTGCAAAAAAATGTTAAGAAGAAATTTCAAATTAAGTCCTCGGCCGATAAGATTCTAGAATTCACTATTACTAGCTAGGATCCTAGGCAGAAAGATACGCTGGCCAAGCCCAATGAAGAAAAAGTGAATGCTGATAGACCGCACCCCATTGAACCGCAGATGGATTATGATATTGTGGAGGACATAAAGAAGATCAAGGCAAACGTTTCGCTGTTTGAAATGTGTAAAGTGCCGCAGCAAAAAGAAAAACTATTGAAAGCACTTGAAGCATCGGATGAGAAGTTGCCTACTGGCAATCAACCTCAGGAAGAAGAAGAAATTGGAGAAACCAGCAGTGGAGGTAAGTCCAAGAACAAGCATCCACCGTTCCTCCTTACTTTTGAAATCTTTAACCACAACGTACATAATTGCTTGGTAGACTCAGGGGCGCAGTTAATGTCATGCCAATATCGGTCTGTAAAAAGATCAATGGGTAGCCTAAGCCATCCACGTGGAGGGTGGTTCAATTGGACAAGACAGATGTAAAGGTAATTGGTGAGATGGAAGATATCCTAGTCCGTCTGGCATCAAATGATAAAGTATTCCAAGTCATTAATATCGTGGTGGCTGATATACCAGATGCTTACGGTCTTGTCCTGAGTAGATATTGGTCAGCCAAACTTAATGGATATTTCACCTCTGATTGGTCACATCTGTGGTTTCCATACAAAGGAAGTCTGAACCAGATTAAGATCTTAAGAGAGCCTCACATGAAGTACAATGTTACTCAACTGGAGGAGAAGAATGAACCAGTGGATTCTGTATTGGGAAATTATTTTATCGAATTAGAACCAGGAAATTAACAAGCAGAAGAAGCCAGCAACACATCCGACACTCATCCTGATCTCCTTCGTTTCTCACAGGCTGATGAGATTGACTGTAACATAGTAAATTTAACAGTAGGAGTAGATTCATTTTCAGTAGTTAGTGATTTTTGGACTTTATTTTTTGATGGCTCTAAGACATTAGAAGGGTCAGGGGCCGGTTGTGTCCTGATCAACCCCCAGAAGAATAAATATTTTCTCTCATATAGATTAGAGTTTGACTGTACGAATAATACAGCTGAGTACGAAGCGCTGGTGCAGGGCTTGAGGAAAGCGATTGAATTAAAGGTAAGTAATTTAAAAGTTTTTGGAGATTCTGAAATTATTGTGAATCAAATCTGAAATCAAATACATTGTGTTTCCCCTCACTTAAAGGATTACCAAAATGAGGTATGGGACCTACTTAAATGTTTTAATGCATTCAATATTATTTCAATTCCAAGACTTAAAAATGCAGCCGCTGACCTGTTGGCTACATCAGCCGCTAGGTTGGTACCCACTAATAATCGATGCTCTGTTGAATTACTTTTTAGGCCCTCTGTACCTGATATGATTATGAACCTACGAGTGTTCGATGATGACCAGCAGATTATAGAATGTTTAACAAATGACGAGGTGTTTAGAGGAGCAATCATAGACGATGAAGAACATCAGGCTGAGCTGAAGTACAATAATTTCATTCCTAAAGGAGTCAGAACGTTAGAAAAAATGTTTGATTTAAATGAAAAATTCAGAAGACCAGCCAACGTGAATACCCACAGCTCATATCTGCAGTTCGATCTGATTAATTTAGGGACTGAAACGAATCCTAAATTTGTGAATCTCGGCAAATGTTGTTCACCAATAGAAAGAGACAAGTTCGTCAATCTGTTTAAACAATAGAAAGATGTTTTCGCATGCACGTATGAAGATTTGAAAACATACGACACTAGCATCATCAAGCATGTCGTCCCCATTAAAGCCGACGTCAAGCCGTATCAGTAACCTTTGAGAAAAATGCATCCAAAATTGGAACCGCTAATTCAGAGTGAAGTGAAGAAATTATTGGATGCTAGAATCATTTTCAAGGTCAGACACTCTGAGTGGGTATCAAATCTGGTACCAGTAAGGAAAAAATCTGGAGAAATTAGACTCTGCGTGGATTTCAGGAACTTAAACCGTGCGTCAGACAAAGATAACTATCCTGTCCCACCCATGGAGCAATTGCTACAAATGGTTTTAGGATTTGAACTGTTTTCATTATTAGACGGTTTCTCTGGCTACAATCAGGTATTAGTAGCTGAAGAAGATAGATTGAAGACAACTTTCAGGACCAAATGGGGAACCTTTTCCTACAGAAGGATGCCCTTTGGGCTTATAAATGTTGGAGCACTGTTTCAGAGGGATATGGACATAGCTTTCCACGGATTGATTGGCCGAAGAGTTGTAGTGTACCATGACGACATTACAATATTCTCGAATAAAAGAGAAGAGCACGTGTTTCACTTAAAGCAAATTTTTGAACGCTGTCGGAAATATGGCATCTCCCTCAATCCTAAGAAGTGTGTGTTCGCTGTCACGGAGGGCAAGTTGCTGGGTCACATAGTTTCAAAGAAAGGAATTTCTATAGATCCAGAAAGAATTAAGGCCATTGAACAAATCCCCTTGCCCCATAATAAAAAAGGGATGCAATCTTTTATGGGAACTGTAAACTTCGTGCGAAGATTTGTCCCTGATTTCGCTCAGATTGTTAAGCCGTTGCAGCAGATGGTGAAACAAAATGCACAGTTCAAGTGGACTGAGATTGAGAAGAACGCTTTCAACAAAATTAAAACTGTTGTTGCACATGCACCCTCCCTGAAAAGCCCAGATTTCAAGAAAGACTTTATTCTGTATACCTTTGCATCCGATGATTCACTAGCAGTTGTGCTTACGCAAAGGGAAGATGGGGGGGATGAATTCCCAATATCCTTCATGAGCATTGGTCTACAAGGGGGTGAATTAAATTACCCAGCCATTGATAAGCAAGCTTATGCAGTATTCAAAGCAGTTAAGCAATTCAGGCCTTATATTTTAAAAAATCAAACCAAAGTAATAGTCCCCTACCCAGCTGTAAGGTCCCTTGTTATACAGAAGGAGTTAAGAGAAAGAAGGGGAAACTGGGTTACAGCTCTTCAATAGTACGACCTTGAATTCAAACCAGCCTCTATAGTTAAAGGACAAGGGTTGTGCAAACTGATGACTGAAAATGGGAAAAATGAATAACATGCATGGGAGGATGAGGCCAAATTACATTTAATGGATGTATGTCCTATGTTTACAGCTCTCGAGTCTTGGTATAGAGACCTCGTGCATTACCTGCAAGCAGGACTGTTACCAGAACATTGGAATTCTAAGCAAAGAAGAGCACTGTGTCTTAAATCAGCTGCCTATTAGATTGTTGAAGGAGTATTATTCAGAAAAATTATGACGGAGTTCTCCTGAGATGCTTAGAAAAAGAAGATGCAAAGAAAGTAATGACAGATTTGCATGACGGGCCTGCTGGGGGACACTATTCAGGAGACACTACAGCTCACAAAATCCTCGGGGTAGGTTACTATTGGCCTACGCTTTTCAAATATGCACACGCACATGTCAGGAAATGTGATATTTGCCAAAGATGTAGTGGGAGACAACCTAAAGCAGCAACACCCTTAAAGCATGTGATGATCACGGAGCCATTTGAGCAATGGGGGTTGGATATTATTGGAGAAATAAAACCAAATTCCTATTTGCAACACAAGTACATACTAACCGCAACCGATTATTTCACTCGTTGGGTCGAAGCTATCCCGCTGCGCAAGATAAATGAAGACGAGGTCATCAGCTTCCTACAAGATCATATCATGGCCAGGTTTGGAGTTCCAATTTCGTTAGTTTTTTATAATGCTAAGTACTTTTCATCAATTAAGTTAACTGCTTTTGCTCATGATAAAGGGATAAAATTGCATTATTCTGCTAATTACTATCCACAAGGAAATGGCCTGGTTGAATCCTCTAACAAAAATATGATTAGAATTTTAAAGAAGACTGTAATAGAAAACTAGAGGAGTTGGCACTCAGCACTACCAAATGCCCTGTGGGCTGATAGAGTCACCCCCAAGTCTTCAATTGGAGTGTCTCCATATACCCTTGTCTATGGTAAAGAAGCCATTCTTCCTCCCAATATCATGCTACCATCTTCCATACTAGCTCAAGAGTCCAGAGGGTCGGAGAATGAAGTTCTGCAGATGAGGATATGTAATCTTCTGAAAGCAGAAGAGGCTAGGTCTAAAGCCAAAGAACGCTTTAAGAAATAGCAGGAGTTAGTAAAGAGATGGTTCGACAAACATAAAGCCGGAACAAAAGACTTTGAAGTAGGAGACTTAGTCCTCAAATGGGATCACCCCCATGATGAGAAAGGAAAGCACACTAAATTCCAGCAGTTGTGGGTAGGCCCTTTTCAGATTGTGGCAAAGCTTGGCCCTTCTACTTATAAGTTGCAAGATCTACAGGGGTGGGAAGAGAACTTACCAGTGAATGGTTTGGTTCTCAAGCCTTATTTTTCCTGAGTTTCTTTGAGTTCTTCTGTCTTGCATATAAATAATCTGTTTGGCTGTCTTTTGAGTCATGTTTTTCAGTTTGTTTTAGTTTGTTTTTCTTGATTCCAATAAAGGGAACGAACCCGCGGTTGCATGGAGAACATCAAAATGTTTGGGATTGATAAACATTTTTGGGTCTCAGATTGTGTGTTGCTAAAATAACTTCTTCCAGTTTAGCAGTTTTCTCGAATAAGCTCTGTGTGCATTGAAGTCCTTATGAACCCCTGTGAAATAAACCGGATTCGGAGAGTTTGGAATACTATGTTGAGGCTCCATCCATGTCACACTTAACATGTTCTAAGGAGTGACAGCAGAAGACCCACGGAAAGGAGCAAGGTGAATAGTATATTAAATATAAATGATCCCATGCCAAGAAACGAATGCCAAAAGGCAAATAAGAATCAAAAGCTCCTATGCAAGCATTATACATCAAAGCAGATGTTGAATCATAAGTACTAAATTGCTGAAAGATCCTCTCCGTCCGTGAGCTGAAACATGAAGTACACCGCTCACACAAAAGGACACTATGGGATAGAGGATCCTGAATTAAAATTCAGTAAGGAAGGCATGCGGGAGGACTCATATGAAAAGGGACAAAAGTCAAAAAGCACAAAAAGTGCTAAAATGGCATGGGAATGAGGAACAAACGAATATTTCTATTTACCATATGCTACAATCCTGTGGTGTTCAAGCTATCAGCTACCTGAAGACAAAAGTAATAATGAAACTCATTCTCTGGCCTCGACAGAGTTATCTGGACTTGAAAATCTTGGTTTCCAGTCTCCCAAATTGGACTATCATCAATGATTAAAGGTACACACTTCCGTCATTTGAGAAATCCACATAGCTGGAAGAATTCAATAGATGCATTTATTGTTAAACAGTCTATCACTTAAAGAATAATCGCCCAGAGATCTAGGTTCACCAGGTAATCGCCAATTGTTGCCGCTGCAACCGTTCTCCCCAAATTTCTTAAATTTTGGACCCCTCCTCATGATTTAGCATTGTTTTCTAATCGTTGGATCCTTCGAATTTTTGGTCATGTTTAATTTTGGATGATTCTACAGATTAACTCTCGCCCTAGTTTTCAAATTTTGATTGTGATGGAAATTGTTGCGAGTCCCAGTTTTAAGTTTGTTTGCTGGTCGATCGGATCAAGTTTCTTTGTTTTGGGTCGCCATTTCGGGGGTAAAGCCGGTTTTTGTCCGTTGTTGAATTTTGAAGAGAGGTCCAAAACACTTAAATCATTTTTATACATCGGGCGTCGAAAATATGTTTGATCGGAGGCCGTTGCGGCTCCCAAAGCAGTTAAGCACCCGAAGGGTAAAACGCTCCGATCGCCGATGCGGGTCTACTTTTAGTCGCGGATCCGTAGTATGTTTCCCTTCCGCTGTTGCGGCTGGGAGAGTCTTTTGGCTTCCGATGTTAAATTCCCCCCGATTTTTGATTGAGTTTTTCCCGCCCATATCTTTGGATCGGAGGCTATAGCCTTTTCCTCTTCTGCCGTTGTGGCTGGACAGAGCTTTTAACTTCCGATGTCAGTATCCTTCCGATTTCCGTCGTTGGTGTTTCTTCTTCCAAGCCTGTAGGAGGACAAGGTAGTGGTGTCGGCGTTTGATAAAATTCTCATAACAGTGGTGCACCTGGCCATTTCTTGTGGAATAGCCGTTTCGATTGATAGAATTTGCTGCTTTGTTTTATAATGTAGTCCCAATGAATGATGCACGTGGGTTGATTGCAGATGGACTTAAGGGACTAATGTGCTAAGGCATGGAGGGGCAGTTTGGCAAGGATCGAAACGAAACCGACAGGATCGCTAGAAAAGCCAGCGGAGTAGAAGGAAAAATGGATAACGATAAAGGCATGAACCCGACGGTCTATCCGTTACTAAACGGTTCACGAGCACATACAGACAACATAGAGGAATATGAAGCGTTCGAAGGACCGAAAAGTCAAACGGTTGGGGGAACCCAAGCGTTTTACTGTTTGTTTAAATATTGGAAAGTTAGAAGTTACAAGGGACTTTTTCCATGGAAAAACTTGTAAACCATTTGCTTGTAAGAGGAACTATTTCGTTTTACAATCAGAAACTGCAACTTTTGCCTGTTGGAGAAAGCATACTGTGGAATGTATCAATGCGATTAAATGAGCATTGTTGAAGGGGAACTATTTCATTTTCAGTTGTGTTTCATTAACTGTGAGAGTGTTTTAACTTCCTGAACCTATGTTCTTGTTTAAATGTTATTCAGTATATTTTGTGATGTTTTCCACTATGAGTAATGAATGTTGTTCATAAAACAATTGGCTATCTGGTTGTTTAAATATCTGTAATTGTTCATGTGTCTTGAAAGAAGTATCAACTATCTGTAACTTTTCATAATGCATGTACAAAATGTATTACTCACCAATGAATGATAATCCTGCTCCCTAGGGATAGTTTCGGTAGTTAGTTTATTTTCTTGTTGTATGCGATTTGAATGCTTGTGAGCCTTAAGACGAGAGGTAAGAACCTGCACATCACATTGTGACTGCTCCTTGCATCTTTATCACCCTGCATTATTAATTAGGCACTTGCATTTCATAATTTAAGTCAAAATACAAAAACTCGGTGGACCGGGCCGTAACCTGTAAAGCCCTTTGTTTTGTACTTGACCTACGGTAGCCGGACCGCAAACCGGATGGATTCCCTACACCAAACAGTCACGGGCTAGTTGGGAACGTTGACTGGGGAGAATCCCTTACTGTTGTTGCCTACGAATTTCCGGGCCTCAACACATTCCTACTCTCTTTAGATAAAAAAAAATGGAAATATATCCAACTGTTGACAAGCATTATAATTCTGGGAACTTGATGGATTAAGGGTTTCCATACCCTTGTGATCTAGTCCAAAATCTCTGCACACCTGAGCTTCATGTACTCAAATATACCAAGTATAGCCCTAGACGACAACCCGTGGACCATGCCCATGGAAACATATTTACCTAGAACGCAGAGGGCCTTATTTTTCCTGACCTTTTCTAGCTTAACCCTACGCTGGGACCTAACTTTCTCACCTTTTAATCCATTCGAAAACCTAGTTCCTGTCAATCTGGGAGTAGAAGAGAAGGGAGCCCAACCGTGACCAGTCTCGATGTTTGAGATATGTGGTAGCTCCAACACTGGTGGTGGCATAGGGCCTGACCCTAAGTTCCTACTATGATCGAGCAGAGTAAAAATAATATGGGAGCAAGGATTAACCCAAACCTTATCCCCACTAGGCCTTGAGTGAGAAGTACACTTCCCACTGTGCGCTAATCATTTTCATCAGGGCTACCTAAAACAACACGAGAGTTCAGACTCATTGGAGTCCCTAGTGAAACTCTCAAAAAGTGAGCCCCTCTGGAAATTGTTGGTGAGACAGGGCTAGTCGTCCACATGTGAAGACCTAGAATAAACCCAATAGGGACATAGGGAACTGGATACCAGGAGCTAAAAAACCCCACAAACCCAACCAACCGTACTAGCTAAACAACCTGAAAAAAACTAACAAAGAAAAAATAGCTAATTCCCACTAGTTTTACTTGGTTGCTACTAGGCTATCCACAAATCAACAACTTAACTCCAAGTTTGCTTATTTTGTCAAATAACACAATGCAACAGGCTAGCTAAGGACCTGCAAATCACCCAATCACGCTCCATGAAATGTAACTCAAAAATCCCAGTGAACCATCATGAATTATGATGAAGGTTTGGACACAAATTCTTCAAGTTCTTTAATGCTAGTTCATCCACCCATTGATTGTGTAAACCGTATTGGCAATCAACCGTAACCGTGGTTAGGTTTATGGGTCGCCCTTAACATAAGATACCTTATTGTTCAAATGAATGTTCTATTTTGATCTCTTTTCTCCAAAAATCTTAAAAGTAAAATTGATCACACTTTTCTTCAAAATTGTAATCAGCCCGACACCTACCCATATATATATATATATATATATATATGCTTTTAGTGGTTATAAATGTGGGTTGTACGTGTTCTTGTAGATAGCAAAATTCTCAAAAGATATGCCCATAGGTTTCTCAGAAACCCTCGGCGATGGCGAAACCCTCGGCCCGCAGCATACTAGACACTGAACCAGTTCGCCCGCACAGTGAAAGAAGATGTGGCTCTCGGCATTAACTGGTTTGTCACTATTTGGAAGGTCGTTACGCACATTCTACCCCCACGCTCCTTTCACGGTGTTTTATTCTCCCTTTCCTGGTCCTGTACTTGGGGTTCCTTCCGGTTAGCAGGTTTGACTAGTGCGATCAGTCTCTTGGAGTCCCTCCCCTTAGTTGGGGGACTAGTACCAACCAAGGGTAAAAAAAGTGGGAAGATTTTTGCTTACAGACTGATAGCGCTCGGAATTTTTGTCGGGTACAGACACCTTGCTAGGTTATCATATAACTTTTTGGTTTTTTTACCATCGTCTATCTTTTTGTCAGGATGATTGATTTGGGTACCCTTGTATCACGGGGCGATTGATATCACGTGCCCAGTCTCCACCATTGTGTGCCCTGCCACTACCTGGGTATCACGTGCTCTGTCTCATTGTCTCTATCACTCTTATGGGGTATTGACCTGGATTACTAGTGGGTCTATTTTTTTCCTGTCCTCCAGCCACTTCCCTTATGGTTTCATCGAGAAGGTTCTCAGGTTTCTTTACCCTTGCTAGGGTTTAGCATGGCACTTTGATGGTTCTCTTCTCCGGGATCTGGTCACGGTTTCCGGAACTTATTTCTGTCTCTTTCGCTTACCACTCGAGGGTTTGACTTTTTGTGACCTGGAATTCGAGGAACAGGTGGTGATCGCATCTTCTCTGGGGGACTGGCTGTGGTGGACTCCACGATTCCCGAACATATATTGATAGTCTCTGCATCTGACACAATATGCAGGAAAAAAACCCCTAGTCCCGTTCCCGACGGAAAAGGAATGCAAAGCATATCAAGGCCCAGGAGGGGCGTTACAGATATGTCCTTGGCCACGATATCTACATGGATAGAGTGTCTACCCTCTGCACACGTGCTCTGATTGGGCATCTTGAGTACGCTCGCATGAACAGGTCGGAATGGATCGATTGGGAAAATTTGAACTGGAAACCACTTATTAACTATGTCCCCAAGATCAGTTTATTATCTAGGGGATGGATCGTCTTCGTTTTTCTTGAAGAGGCCCACTGTTCATAGATATTAGAAGGTATTTGGCGTATGGGGTCTGGCTCTTTGATGCTGGACCGTTGGCACCCTCGGTTTGATCCACTAAAAGAACGGATTGCCAAGCGACACTTATGGGTATTGCTTCCCCATTTACCCTTCCCATTATGGACCAAAAATGTGCTGGAGGGTATCGCCAACACCATCGGAAGGTTCGTGGTGGTCGAGCCTGATTTCTTACTGGTTTTTGATAAAAGAGTTGCAAAAGTCCTTGTAGAAATGGATATATCATCTGGGTTACCTGCGGATGTCGAAATACTCTGCGGGGAACGTTTAATTATACAAAAGCTGGATTATCTCAGAGTTCCTTTCAGGTATAATATTTGTCACGAGATTGGACATCTGAGGCGACAATGTCTCTCTCTGCACGCAAATGTTGATGATTCGGGTTCTGACTCACACCTGTCACCTGGTATAAAAAACCACAACTCATCTCGGTCGCCACCAGGTACACATGATAGGTCCTCCTTTCCATCTAAGTTAGTTTCTCAATCTTATCTTAATGATATTGATGGTCTTATTTTGTCACACTCCAAGGATTCCCTACCAAAAACCTCTCGACCACCTTTTTCTGAGCATGAGACTCCTCCCTTTACACCGACAGTTGATGCATTGACTGGAGTGTCCTCGTCCACCCTGGGTGAGCCGTATCACGCCTCCTGATCACCATCTCTTGCTCTGAAGGCTTCTCCTACTCTTTCGTTGGCTGATGTACATATTGACGCTGCTTCCTCACCCTGCCTTACCTCGGTGGAAACTACCCATAATCCTATACCATCATCCTCTCATCATTATCCCTGGTTACCTCCTCTTTTGACGCCCCGGTACACTCCCTCTCCTCATTAGCTCATTTCCCACCTTTGGATACTCGGGACACCTCACCTACTCTCCCTCCTTCTCCCTCCAGTCCTACTACAACACCATCGTTCTCGGATCCTTCCCTCAAACACACCCTCTCCATCTTCACTGCATCTACTCCAACCTCCCCCACTACTTTACCTCTGAACTCCATTCGTTTCTCCAATGTTACTATTCGTAAAAAGAAGGGGAACAAGAAACTCTCCATTACCTCTCCCCCTTACATACCCCTTTCTGCCCGCATTCGTGAAGCTGAAGCTGCCCGGGGACTTAGAGCATTGTCTCCCCACCAGGATGCCCCATGAAGATTATCTCCCTTAATGTCCGAGGCCTAGGAGGTAAGGCCAAGCTTCACCGCCTTCACACCTTCTTCCACTCCCTCAGGCCTGACATGGTCCTTCTCCAAGAAACCATGTGCAGCACCTTCCCTGCATTATACGCTTTCTCTAAGCTTTTCCCCAAGTGGGAGTTTTGTGCCACTGATGCCAATGGACTCTCTGGTGGTCTCCTCACTGCCTGGGACCCACAAAAAGTTCGTTGCCGTGCTTATCATACATGTGTTGGAATCCTCCTTCAGGCATCTTTCAAGGTCTCTCTTACCCTTTATCTATCATCAATACTTATGGACCCTACAAGAACCGTGAAGCCTTTTGGGATACTGCACTCGCCATTGGCTTTCTCACCTCCCCCAACCTGATACTTGGTGGTGATCTTAACTTGATATTGCACTCATCTGAAGTTTGGGGTCACAACCCCACACCAGATCCCCTTTCAGGGTACTTCCTTACACTTTTTGACTCCCTTGACTTACGGGACCTGGCTTCCACATTTGCTGGCCCTACATGGCGAAATGGCCGTGTTGGATCTAATAGCATTTGCAAAAGACTGGACCATTTTTTGATCTCGGGTGCCTTAATCCCTCTGCTTGGAACCCACCGAGTTTGGACCCACTGTACGGATATTTCTGATCACTATCCTATCATTTTGGAATGGGACAAGCACAGGACCTCATTCAACTATCCATTCAAGTTTAATAGGTCCTGGCTGAATGATCAGGATTTTTTGGACTGGGTGTCTTCCAAATGGCGCTTTCTCTCCCAGACTGAATCTGATTCTGCACTTGACACTCTCCTTTACAAGCTGCGCACTCTCAAACCAGAAGCAAAACTGTGGATCAAGCATAAACAGGCCCTTATGGATGGAGACTTAATCAATATTGAAAATTCCATCTCCTCCCTCCTCTCACACTCTTTCAGTGGTATTTTATCTGAAGGTGATTTGGCACATCTTACCCATCTCAGATCTGAGAGGAAGTTGATACTGAATCATTCTCTTCTCACCTGGCAACTGAAAAGTAGGTCTAAATGGGACCTGCATGGAGACTCTAACACAAAATACTTTCATATGCTTGCCACTGGTCGGAGAAACCAGAACACTATTTGGTCTCTCTCTGATGAGGCTGGTACTACTCATGAGGAGGAAACCACATTAAAAACTCTTGCTGAATCTCACTTTGCTAATATTTTCAAGGATGATGGGGGTACTTGTCTCCAACACCAGCTAAAGGTTATCCTTCTTTACCCCCGGATGATTTCTGCAGATCAGGCTGCAACCCTTTCCTGCCAGGTCTCTCTTGGGGAAGTTGAACATGCCCTGAAATCTTTTAGAAAAGATAGAAGCCTGGGACCGGATGGATGGCCAGTTGAGTTCTACCTACATTTCTTTGATCTCATGGGGGCGGATCTTCTCTCAGCAGTGGATTTGACCAGAGTCTCGAGAAACATTCCCGTTTCTCTGAACTCTACTTTTATTGCTCTCATACCCAAGAAGGACAAGCCTCAGACTTATGCTGACTTTCGACCAATTTCTCTCTGCAATCTACTGTATAAACTTATATCCAAAGTCATTGCGGTCAGATTAAAGCCCTTCCCGGACTCCAGTATATCACAGGAACAATATGGGTTCCTCAAAAATCGCCAGATTGTTGATCCTATTGGCATTGTTTAAGAATCTCTACACTCTATCAAATCCAAAAATATCTGTGCTTTTATCCTCAAGCTGGACCTCATAAAGGCTTTTGACAGGGTTAACTGGACCTTTATTCGCCTTATCCTTATTCAGATTGGTGCACCACTTCTAACAGTAAACTGGATTATGGGTTGTATATCCTCTGCTACCTTTGCTGTACTTGTCAACGGATTGCCCACAAAATTTTTTCCTGCCTCTCGAGGCATTCGTCAAGGATGTCCTCTTTCCCCCTTGCTCTTCATCCTAGTCATTGAAGGCCTCAGTCTGTTAATTGCCGATGCTCGTCGGCAAGGTCTTATCCGTGGTGTCAAAATTACCTCTTCTCTCACCCTGACGCACCTTCTCTTTGTTGACGATGTTATCCTCTTGGGTATGGGTACACTTCAAGAATGGGCAGCTTTTGAAGTGATTCTTGATACCTTTTGCAAAGCATCTGGCATGTCCATTAGTCTGGATAAATCTGTCCTTCTCCATAACTGCATACCCGCACCTGAACTCTTTAATCTCTCTTGTGTTGTCCCCTTTAAATTGCTTCCTCTCTCTGGGGGTTTCAAGTATCTTGGCTTTTACATCAAACCCTTGGGGTACAGGGTCAAGGATTAGCTTTGGCTTGTACAGAATTTTGAAAAGAAAATCAGTCTGTGGACCCACAAGCTCCTCTCTTTGGGAGGCAGGTTGGTGCTGGTACAATCTGTTCTCTCTAGCATCCCTGTTTACTGGATGGGTTTAGCTCCTTTGCCAGTTTCCATATTACATAAACTCAGAAGCATTACATTTTCTTTCCTTTGGGGATCTTCAGAGCATTCACATAAATACCATCTTGCCAGCTGGATGGATTTATCTTGGCCAAAGAATTTTAATGGATGGGGAATCAAGAATTTTCTTTGGTTCAGCATTGCTCTCCGACTTAAGACCTTTTGGAGAGTCCTCTTCAAAGATTGTCTCTGGCATAGAGTTCTTATTTCAAAGTATTTGAGGCAGTCCACTGTCATCTCTTGGCTCCGGATGAAAAAGTTCAATACTAGGGGTGTTTCAGCTATCTGGAGGGGGTTTATACAAACCCTGCCTTAGATGGGTTCCCACCTTACTTGGCAAGTTGGGGATGGTAATGATATCCTGCTTGGTATTGACCCTATGATGGGCAACCCTGCTTCCTTACCCTTCCCTGTTGAACTGCGAACTTATTTGGAGGACCTGGGAATTTCCACACTTGCTCAGGCTCATAATTCATTATTAGATGCTCATCACTACTGGTATACTGCTGAATATTTATATCTGGAAGGGGAGTGGAAAAATGTTTGGAACTCTTTTATCAGATGCCTGAATCTGAACGGCATTAGATTATCATCTGAACCGGACTCGCTGATTTGGGAATATAATAAACTAAATAGGGTGATCACTGCTGAGAAAATGTATGACTGTATTGTTAAAACACATCTACAGGATCCGGGCTGTTGACAGTACACTCTCCTTTGGTCGTGCTCCCTTCCGAGGAAGATTGGATGTTTTACTTGGCTGGTTTTAAATAATAAAATACTCACCTGGGACAATTTACAAAAGAAGGGGAAGATTGGGCCGGGCATATGTTCAATGTGTTTTGCAAATATGGAGACTGTCAACCACATTTTCATCAGCTGTCCAATATGGAAATGTATTTGGGGGGCTGTTTGTGAACAATTGCAGCTTCGTACACCTCCTGCTGCTGAATCCATATCAGATTTTTTTGATGATTGGGCTGCCACCTACCATCACAACTCAGCACGTTATTACCTCCCACATTTTGCAATTTGGTCTGTTTGGAAAGCCCATAACAGAGCTGTATTTGATGGTTTCAAGGTTAATATTTTAAGTGTACTGCACCAGATTCTATACGCTGCACAATTATCCTCCTCACGGCCTAACTCTATGGGAAGAAAAATAAAATCTACCAGACAGATTGGGCCTAAACCACCTATGATCTATCCTTGTGGCTTCTTCGATGGTGCATCAACATCATCAGCAGCGGGTATTGGCTATTGTGTGCATATCAATGAGAATCACCGTTTAGAATTTGCTCTGGGGATTGGACATGGATCCAATACAAAAGCTGAACTCCTTGGACTTTGGGCAACTCTGCACTCATCCCAAGAATGGGAATACCATTAGCCCGCATTTATGGTGACTCACAGGTCATTATCCACTGGGCTACAGGTATATCTGCTCTCTCCCCACCAGAGCTCTATCACTGGTGCAGGGAGACTCAAAAGCTTCTCAAGAGCTTCTATGATCTCTCCATCATTCATATCTATCGGGAATACAATGGGGCTGCAGACCATCTTTCAAAACTAGCACTCTCATACTCTCCAGGTTCTGGCTATTTTTTTGAATATTTTGATGACCTTTTGGTCACTGAGGACTCATTCAGGCTCCTTTGAGTGAGTCTCGAGGATATCTCCCCTACTTTAGAGACATGTGCTGTTCGTGGATAGAGTGCTCCTTTTGGACCGCAGCTCTGGTCCCATGTTTCCCGATTGGTAGGAATGATGATGTATGATCATTAACATGATGAGGCAGATTTATGATGGGATCACTTTTATTTTGTATTCCATTCCCCCCAGACACATTCTGGTCACGATTCTATGACATTTGCGATGTATTATTTGATGAAGTTTTATGTTTTATATGCTGATGTATTCCCCCTTGGGGTGGCTGTCACCAAAGCCCTTTGATTCTTAATAAAGAATATCAAGGACTGATTTTTTCTTCTGAAAAAAAAGATAGGAAAATTCTTATCGTGGGGCCTTGCGAATATTGGTGTTAAATAAACGTGGAAACTCACGCGGAAAATAATACTAAGTTTTTTATATAAATTAAATAGTTGAGGTAAGTCGACTCAATGGAAGTCTAAACTATCAACGCCATCATGTCTTTTAAAATTCTAAGTTGCTTTAGTATATAAAAGTTGAAAGGTTAAGTAGAAAGTACACGCAAAGAAACAAAACGGCATATGATTCTTTAGTTTGGAACTTCATGTACTAAGATAGATAAATGGTAATGACTTTATGCCATAAGAATAGATGATTGCATTTTTTTTAAATAAAATCTAATAATATTTCACTTATGATTATGAGTATTTCAATGATATTTCAGTTTTAATTATGAGTATTATTTATATATATAATTTTGTTTATTTAATGTATTTATGAGGTTTGTAAATGACAATTTTGAGTATCTAATAATTTTTCACTTCTGATTATGAGTGTTTCAATGATATTTCAGTTTTAATTATGAGAATTATTTATATAATTATGAGAATTATTTATATATATAATTTTATTTATTTAATGTACTTATGAGGTTTGTAAATGACAATTTTGAGTATTTTTATTTTATGGAGCAAGTATAATTGATGGAATTGGTATTTAGTTTTTTTTNAATTTTATTTATTTAATGTACTTATGAGGTTTGTAAATGACAATTTTGAGTATTTTTATTTTATGGAGCAAGTATAATTGATGGAATTGGTATTTAGTTTTTTTTTTTTGTGTGTGGGGTTAAGAAAGTAGTTAGGCATACATCTATGGTTGCAATTTTTTTTATTTTTAATATTGAGTTATTTTTGTTTTATTTTTTATTTTTATTTTTAAATAGTGTTTAGTTTTGTTTATTATTTTTTTATTTTTTAGTTTTTTTAATTAGAAAATTTGGATTAATTTTGGTTTGTATGTTTGATTTGGTTTATTTAGTTACATAAAGCTGCATTTTAGAAGTTTACACTCTACCTGTATTTGTTGTGGGTACATAAATGATTGATAAGGTTGAAGATGATCTCTTACTTTTTTTATTTGTCGCTAAAGCACCATCCACAAGTCATACAAGCTTATATGTGTCTATCTCCCATGGATTAACATGCTAGAAATCTATTTTCTAGTACAAACCTTGCGGCTTTCCCTAAGAGAAGCATATGCCTTGGTCAAATGCGTGGATAAATATTTGAAGGGCCTAAATTGTGCTCAATCACTATTTTTCAGAAGCTAGATCCCCCTATGTGGTTCCTTGATTAGTAAAAACAACCCTTACTTTATTGGGTTTCAAACTCTTTGTTCTAAAAAAAATGATCCTATGTCGAGGTATTTTATTGAACCCTTCTCACATTTTTCCTAAGCACTTGGGATACCAAGAATGACAACCCCCAACAACTCTCCTAGAACATAAAATTATTCCCATGACTAGGTTCACGTCTTTGGATTAGTCTCTTCTTTTTTCCTAAGCACTTGGGCTACTAAGAATGACTACCTACAACAACTCTCCTAGAACATCAAATTATTCTCATGAGTAGGCTCGTGTCTTTGGCTTTGTCTCTTCTTTTTGTGACTATTGGTAGATTTAGATCTAGGGTTTTTGCCTTGTTATTTCTATTATATTCTTTTCAATCCCTCTCTAAGGAGGACTACCAACACTTTTATTGTAGAGAGTGTGCCCCACAACTATGATTCATTTTGATTTATTTATTGATTGTTTGTTTTTTGTAATAGGTTTATATAGAGAATTTATGGTTAAAGAAATAGGATAGAATAATTTGGTGATTAATTTCTATTAGTCATGTGAGGATATAAGGATATTTTGGGAGGATGTTTTTGGCTCAAGAGGAACTATGTTTCCAAAGGATTATAATTTATGGTATCTAAATTTCACTCTTAGTAGATCAAAGGTTTGTGGGAAGGTTGGTAAGATGAACATTCTATCGAATTTCCTAAGGTATGAGATACATGAGTTTTAAATAGTGGATATTGAATTTGTCGAGTTTATTCAACTTGGAGGAGAAAAATGATATGCGTTGTATCCAAAAGGATGGATATCTTTTTGGTCTTGGAGACACTTGTGATTGAGGTTGAAAGGATTAGAACGTGGGTGGAAGGAGAATGGGATTCTTATCATTCCCTAATCAAGAACAAATTATTCATAGTCAATAATAGCCACCAATCCCTTTTAAGTTTAATTGCGAATAGTTAGAAGATGAGGAAATTTTGAAAATAGTGAAGGATGAATGAGTTGGTTATGATTCAAGCTCAAGTTACTAAGATGTCTTCCAATTTGTGAAGGCCCTGAAATGGGTAAAAAATGTAGTTGTTGCATAGTCTTTTATGAAATTCTTGGAGATGGACAATGAATTAAATGGGATTCACGGACATGTTTTTGAAATATATGTACACAATTTGGAAATAGTTTTTAATGAAGAAGAAGAGGAAAGAATTTAAAGAACTTGGAAATATACAAGCTAAAATTATTAGAAGCAAAGAAGTATGATTGAAGAATGAATAACAGAGCAATATTGTTAGGAAAAAAGAGATGAAAATACTTTCTATATCTTTTATTATGCAAATAATAGAAAATAATGAATACAATCCAATAGATGGGAAGGTATGATGGAATCAAAACTGAGGATGGAGTCTCTTATTTCCAAATCATTTATATGAGCCCAAAAACATTCAATATAGCTAAGATTCTAAGAACTACTTCTTTCTTTGCTAGAGTTGCTCAAAAGGGAAAAGAAGTTCTTAATGGAGGAAGTGTCAAAAGAAGAGATATTTTTAAAGAATAAGAGTGTTGGAAAAAATGAATATAAATGGATAATGAAATTCTATTTAAGGTTTTATGAGTGCTCATATACAACAAGATATATTAAGGGTAATATAGGCAGTCAAAGCATTAGATAAAATGACAAGTTTTAATACCATTTTTTTAGCACTAATTCCTAAAGATGATAATCTAGGAAGCTTTGAGATGTTTAGAATACTATAATTTCTTATTATAGAAGTAACATAAATGTAAAATTTGTTAATCCCTTAATGATGGCACATTACCCCATATAGTGTGGCACATTACTTCCTATATTGTGGTTCATTACATATTATTTATGTCGGCTTGGGTATATTAGTGGGTCTATTAGTTGTTATTGTACAGCTTTGTCTCCTATAGATAGGAAGGAGATATTCTCATTTTAGCCATCATAGTATCTTATCTTGTCTTGTGTACTAAGTAAGTTGTGTAAGGAGGTTCCTCCCTCGAAGAGGATTAACACATATCTGTGTTATTCATTTTTTAAGGCATGGATTACTCTCTTATTTTCTATTTCTACTCTTTTTATGTTATTTCTGAGACTTGGTTGCATAACATTTGGTATCAGAGCTCTTTCCTCGGGATTGGCTTCTGCAAAACAAGCAATCTTGGTACTTTCAATACAATTTTTTTCTACAAGGATTCAAAGATTTAGGTTAAAAAACCACTTCTAAAACAGGATGAAATATGTTCAATCTGAAATTTAGATCTTGATCCATTACAATTTCAGATATAATTGCAGAGGAATCTATGGTTTTTGACTAGTCATAAACCTAGTCTTAAACAGACGTTCTTGGGAAAAAGGTCATATATGAGGCATTCGAGATCCAAATTGAGTGACACCAATTTCATATGAAAGAAGAAAAAGCAGGGTATTTGTGGTAGAAGTTTCAACTACATAAAAAAAATATTGGACACGTGACATACAGTACAAGTTCTCTCTTCTGGATAGGCCAAAAATAAGAAGCTTTGGGATATTTGCAATAAATTTTTGTCAACATATCCAAATTAGGTCATACCTATGAAATTGGAAAGAGGATAGATTAGGATACCACAAGATGAAGTTTCAGACCTAGAGGATTTTAAATTCAAATTGTACCTCAGTTACAAGTCGTCCCTAAAACAGTCTTCCAATCAGGGTTTGAAAAATGAATGTCATTTTGCATTTGAATAGTTTTTAGTAGAAGGATCTATTTATGGTAAACCATAGGGTGTGATATATATTTATTTATCAAAATGACACCAAAAGGAAGTGGAAATAATCACACTCCACTCAAACCCACATAGGATTCTGTTGAAATATTGAAACTTCGAAGAATATTCTAAATGTATTTTACTGATGTTCCCCAAGGGAGATGTCTTATTCCTCCATTGGGATGTTATTATTGTATTTTCTCACAATAGAGTCATGAGTTAAAGCATCCATTGTAATTCGGGTCAATAGTATCGGCCTAATGAATATAATATAATACTATTTTGATATTTCCTAGGTGAAGTCGGCCTAGTTAGTTTAGTGGGGCCGACTTGTTAGGTTAAATGTCAAGTGACAAAAAGAGTATAAATATAGCAGTTGTATTCCTCATTTGAACACAAAATCACACTTATGTATTGCACATATGAGAGAGAGATAAATACATGCTAGAAAGGAGGAGGATTTCCTATTTTGGAGTTTTATCTTATACATCTTATATAAAGGAAATTTTTATGGGTTTTCTTCCCCTTGAGGGTTTCCCGTGATAAATATGTATCTATCTTGTGATTGTGTTTCTTTCAGTGATTCTGCAAAAGCTATTGTTGTGAATATGGATTAAATGCTAATGATATCTAGCTAATTATATGAAAACTTAACATGGTATCAGAGATAGCCTAAATAGAACAACTTTCACAAGGTGAAACTCTCTCTACTCTCACTCTGCCAAGAAATTAGGGTTTCTGCAAAAAATGGAATTTTGAAGATCTGATTTCATAGAAATTTGTGCCTCCCTAGAGAGCATCTATTGATACCTAGATCAAATTTTTTTAGTGGGTGAATCTTCGAGTAATCAAAACCCTAGTTTGGACCTGAACTAGGAAACTGTAGAAAACCAGAACCAGAAATCTGTAGAAATTGAAACCTTGCAAGCAAGTTTTGAAGGGTGAAGACTTGGAATCTACAGAAACCAAGTGGACCAACCAAATCACATCAATCAAGCGCATATCCTGGTAAGGTCATCTTTTCACTTTGATAAATTTCATTTTTTAATGACCTCCTAGATAAGATGGCCCTAAGCACTAAGCTTGAGGACAAGTTGGAAGGAATTGAAAAATTCTGAGCATGGAAGTATAGGATTGGTCTCATTCTTAGAGAGAATGATATTGAAAAATACATCAAGGATTAAGTTCCTGAACCAAAAGAATATGAAGCTAAGGAGAAGCACCAGCAAGACCTAATCAATTCAATGAATGCAGATCATTGTTGATTCTATCAAAGATCACTTGATCCCTCAAGTGTCATCTAAATAGACACCAAATCAAATGTATGATTCCCTTTCCAGAACGCATGAGGGAAGGAACATAAAAAAAATCTGAATTTGAGAGCTCAACTAAAGAGTACCAAGATGAGTAAAGGAGAACCCATTCAAGATTACTTCACAAGGGTCTCCCAGGTCAAGGAACAACTAGATTCCATTGGAGACTCCCTTGATGAAGATGATCTAGTCATGGCTACTCTCAATCGTATCACTAGACCTTAGGAGTCATTCATACAGACTATGTGTGCTAGAAAAGAAAGTATTAAGTTTGACATTGTATGGGAATATTACATCCAAGAACACGCTAGAGCAGCTAAATGAGAATCTCTACTTAAAAAATATTGTTATAGAGAGAAACTTCCTATGGCTTGGGGGTACCACAACAGACTAAATGACACTAGAAATCAATCCTTTCCAATATGCAAGAGAAATAAATACATCTAACAGTAAGGAATATAAATTGTACCTTATTCTGGATGGTTGATGTAGATCCCCGTTGAGATTTTCCAATCACACTTGTATTCCAAATTCAATCTCAACAACATCAAACAAGAAAACATGTTATATATTCAAGTGTTAGTCCTAATCTAGCATATATAATCAATCATGTATAGGAAAATAAATACATCCATGGATACACTATTCATATTTATGCACATGTATTGGACATGAAATGGATATTTCTATTAATAAGAGATACAATAGTGACAACCTCTTTTGGCACTTCTTTGAACCTGAGAAACCGAGTCCTCCATCTGAGCCTCCACCACTTCAATCCTCCATCTCTCAATGGAAAACTCACAAATAAAAGGAAAGCTTGGGAAGAGCGAGACTATGTGCTCCAAAGGGACAAAGGGATGTAGACTCAAGCATAACAAGTGAGGAAACAATGGACTATAGTTTCCTTGCTCTCAATTTTATCCTCCTTCAATGTATCCAAGAGGCTCAATATATAGCACTCCAAAGAGGTAATTGAGGGTCGATCTTGAGCATTCTCAAGGCATATGGAAGGCCAAGAGACAAGGTTTTCGAGACTATATGAGGAAAAGTCCAAAAATATTTGTCTTCATGCACATTTCCCGATGTATGTGGGTTTTGGCTCAAAAATTGCATATGCACGCGAGTATGGCTTTGAAAGTCGCGTATAGGCAAAAACAGGTGTTTTTTGGGGATAATATTGGAACACCAAAGTATAATATGGGAAAAGGGGGTCCATAGTGTCTGCAGAGGGACAAGGAAGGCCATCAATATGTGATCAACCAAGTGTGGTAAAATAAACTATAACAGATGTTGCCTAATGCGTGAGGTTAGAGGGGTAATATGATCGATCTCTGTATATGATTGAAAATATACATATAGCAGTGCCGGATACATAAGAGTACAATGTCCATGGATAGGCATGATATAAAAATGCCATGTGTGGTCATCGCTGCGTACAATATACAATGGATCAAGATCTCCATAATGGATGAAGATATATGATATACACTGGAATCTGGTCACGAGAGATGAAATCTCATGAATACTAGAACAATCAAGGAGGTAGCATATGTGGAATCCCACCAATATCGGAGGTCTTCTATACAAATGACTACAAGTACATGTCCTACTATGTGAATAGATGTGTCAAGGTCGAACATAGTAGTCCATCATTTGATTACCAATCATTAATGTATACCGTTAACAGTGTAACACCCTGGTTTTGACCCCTTTTTCATTAAATGTATATGATGTATATATTGTAATTAATCGTGGTGCAGAGCTAAAGACAAAATCCCCACCATTGATTTGGTTGTTTTATGTTTCAGCGATTGAAATGGTTTCCGATGGTATATCGTGCTATCTGGCACATATTAGTTTCAGCATCATGTAAATATGCACTTTAATTAAAATGAACCCCAACCAGCTATGTCAATGCAACCATGATGAAAAGGGCATGATTTTCCTAAGGATAAGGAGGGGGAATTATTAAAATTTGAGCCTATGGGGAAAATCCATGTGTCAGTTGTTAAACCCTTTTGACTTGCACACTTATCCTTGTCTCATCAGTCAAATACAACATTAAACTTATGTTGCTAGTTGGGGCAGTTATTGCTGGGCAATGGTGTGTGGCAGGACTGTCATTCCTTTCCCACATGCACACTCCACTAGCAGACCCTTTAAATTCACATGGGAAGGAAGGAAATGATCCCATTCTTCCATTGTTTTCCATCCTCATGCAGGGACAATGGTTCTGATCATCCTCACGCACAGAATTTTCTCCATCGTTTTCCTCATGCAGAGAGTTGGGGAAGCCATTTCTGTCATCCACGATTTTGTTCCTGTGAATGAGCATTCACGATTTCTGTGTGTGAGAATGCTGTAGTTGGCAAGTGGTGATGTGGGTTCCTTCATGATCTTCTTGTGAATGATCCATTCACGTTTGGGTTGTGTATTCATGTTGCTTCAATGTTGAGATCAGGTTGTTGCTTTCCCCACCATTTTGTGTGCTATGGGTTCGTTTAAGTTTGTGGGTTGTTGTGGATTCCCATTAAGTCGTTTTAGCCACAATAGGGCCAAGAATGACTCAGGAATCAAATTCCCCAGTCAGAGCTGTGAATTGTTTGTTTGTTGCGTGTATGGAGTGGTTGGTCTTGGACTGTGTTGGAGTGGGAATGAAGGTGGGATTGTGCTTGATAAACTTGGTGTGTTTGGGAGCCACACAGACAGAGCTAGAGGGCTGGCTTTCTTCTCCACAACCCCTGAATAGCACTGGAAGGGAGGTTAGGGCCTGAGGGACTGTGTAGCAGAGAAGGGACTGATTTCCTTGTGTTGGGTGTGTGTGGGTGTCCTAGAATTCAGTCTAGTTCTAGTGTAGGTGTCCTTAGCTCTTCAATGAGCTCACTAGCTTAGAATTCAACTTTTCTTAGCTCCTTGATGGTCTGATAAACCCAACTATGTTGGCTTGGCTGTTTTGTGTATCCTTGGCTATGTGTAAGCCTGATTGTTCCTTATTCCTTGGAGAATCATGCCTAGCTCGGGGGTGGTAGCGTTGCTGAGAGATTAAGGAGCACACTGGCCTATGGTTGGGTGGAACATTGCAGCGACGTAGCTAGTTGCGGGATGAGTTCTTTATAAGATAAGTATTCTTGACCATTTCATTTCTGCAACCATATTTACTGTTAATGAATTATAATGAACATGTTGAATGAATGAATGTATGTTTGCTTCCACTGTGTATGTGAATGATTATGTATCTTACATTATTTATGTTTAAGCATTTCGGTTTTATGTATGTCCATGCTCATGGGGGCTGTTTTTCCTAGATGGTTAATGGCATGGTAGCGTCCTCTTCGTCGGTCAGAGGGTCGGGGACGTTACATTGTGGTATCAGAGTGCATGTCTCAGCATGGTCCTGAATGGGCTGTGAAGATGCAGTGACAGAGCCATCATTGTAGCATTGGGACTTAGAAGGACATGAGAACCAGTTAGTAGAGGCAGGTTTCCTTCTGCCCAATAGAAATCAGAAAATTTCCAGAAAGTTTTGTTGAAAAACTTTCCAAATGCCAAGCTCGTCGGATCATCAGAGGACTAAGAGGGAAGCTTCTCCGATATATCGAAGAGCATAGTCAGAAGGACACTTGATGAGGGACAGGTGGAAAGAACTTTGCGAAAAGTTTCTAACTGTAAGACTGTTAGCTCATCGAAAGACTTAGTGGGAAGCCCTTCCGATGTAGCGGACAAATTAGTCAGAAGGTCGTCCGATACAAACCATCGACGTTGGCAAAATTTAGTTGATGGCATAGCCGATACAGCGGCAACATCGACAGAAAATAGCTGATAAAGTGGACAAAACGACGGCAGGAGATAGAGGATAAAAGCACCGAAACGTCAGCGAAAAATAGAAGAAGATGGACCCGACAGAGTCAGTGGAAGATAAAGGAAGTTTCGCTGAAATTTAGATGATGAATACGCCGCAATGTCGGCGGGAATTTTTGGAAAATTCTCTAACTAAGGAAATCATTAGTGAAATTTAGATGATGGAGCCACCGATGCGGTGGCAAAACCTCGGAGAAGGTTAGTGGATTGGTTCGTCGATGAGCAACGAAAAATTTTAGTGGTTTGGGTCGTCGACACAGCGGACACGTTCAGTTTTGAATCGTTGACACATAGTGATTAGAGGTTTCGATCATCAATGGGTTGTATGGTCCGCAGAACACACAGTTGGTTCATTGGCCGCTGTTGCGGCTTCCTATGAAACTAGCCGCCCGATGAATAGTGGATCTGATCGTCGATACGGCGTTATGGGAGTTCGTTCCTTGCCAATATGGTAGTGCTTAACGGTCCCGATCTTCGATAGTCCTTGGCATTGTTGATAACGTTCTGAAGCCTAGAAAAATACGAATCCGACACGCCGGAGAAAAATAGATGATCAGACCGTGGATGAACATCGAAGAAAATTAGTTGTTTTGACCACCGAAGTGTCGAAATTTTAGTTGGAAAGAGGTCCAATTGGGAAAAAGGAAATTTTTGAGTTTTTCAAGTGGGATTTTCTCAACGAATTTCGGTTGTTTTTCAGTGAGATTTTTTAGCGGTTTTTCAGTAGATTCATAGGGCTGAAAAGGAGAAAAGTGGCAGAGATCTTATGTGCTAGATTGCACAAAAATCAAATATTTACAAACAAAAAAAAATGAGGGCACTGCCCTCAACCCGCCAGCCACAAAGGGGCAAGCCCCCTTGAACCCCGTTGTCCCCCTGAGACAGATGTCCTTTGATGAAGAAAATTTTGTGTTTGGGAAAAACTGTTATTTTATGATTTTTGCTAGGTGAAGGTAAGTAATTCTGAATTATATCAATGTTATGCATCTAATAGTTGTGTTACTAACACGTTTGCATAATCATAGACACCTTCAAGGGTAGTATTCCAGGTAGTACGATTTGGTAAAGTAAGTTGTGGTTCAGCCATGAGAACCCATGACAGTTATGATGCTCGGGACTCTTACGAGCATGCGTAAGATGCCATGGGAGAAAATGTCTGTAATGGACATGATGACATAGAGTCTAATGGAAGGAGATTCCAAGAGACATTGCCAGATATTACAGCCACCATGAGAAGCTTGATTAAAGCTCAGGAAGAGCAGCATCAGTTGAATGCTGCTATGTTGTAGAGTTTGACAAACTTGCAAAGAAAGATAGACTCAGGACAGGGTATAGTAAAACTAGAAGGCAGTAAGAGTAGTACTAGGAGAAGAAGAAGGACTTCTAGTGGATCATCTAACTCTGAAGAATCCAGCGGGGATTCAAGCTCTTCTTCTCGTAAAAGAAAAAGAATGAGACACCATAGGGATTGCTCTCAGGATGAATTTAAGAAGGCTAAACCTCCTACATTTGACGGTGAGGTAAAGACTAGACAAGAGGTTGAAGCTTGGATTCTTGGGTTAAAGAAGTACTTCCAAGTTCCGGATTACTCGAGAAACATGAACCCCAGAGTTTCCATATTCAATCTGAATGGAAGGGCATCCATTTGGTGGGAACACTTCAAGCAAGTAAAGAGGATCAATGAAAGGAAACTTAAGTGGAAACAGTTCAAGAAGTATTTCAAGCAGAAATACCTCTCTAACAGGTACTATGATGACAAGATTAAGGAGTTCCATGAGCTGAAATTGGGATAGCAGACCATGGAAGAGTATGCAAATAAGTTTTTGGAGCTGTTGAGGTATGTCTGGTACATTAGTGATGAAAAAGTGAAGTTCCATCATTTTCTGAGTGGATTGCCTCAGTCTTACAAAGATAGAATTGAGTTTTATGAACCTAGAACTCTTGAAGAAGCAATCAGGGAGGCTAAGTATTGATATGAGCAAAGCAAAGGTAAACTGGATTACCATAAGGCATGGAAGGACAAGAAGAATGAGAAGTTTGACCAAAGAAAGAAAGGTTTCAAACCTTCTAACTTCAGGAATCAACAGAAACAGCCATACCAAGTTGCGTGTAAGCCAGTTGGAGTGACAGGAGAAAAGCCTAAAGATCCACAACATAATAGAGGACCACTCCAATGTTGGAAATGTGGAGGACCTCACATGTGCAGAAATTGTCCACTTGAGAATGAGAGCGCAAGGCTAGCTTGCAACATTCAAGAAGCAGAAACAGTGGGTCAAGTAGTAAGGGCAGTCCCTAGGATTTATGCAGCACTGGAGGACCATCAGGCAGATCACCAGTAAATTGTGCTTGAAGTTGCAGGTAAGATTGTTGAGCAATATGTTTCTATTTTGATTGACCCTAGTTCTACTCACAGTTACATTACTCCTAGAGTAGTGGATATTTGTGCTTTTAAAAAAGTAAAGCATAGGAAATCTTGGTTAGTTCAGCTAGCCACTGGAACTAAGAGAAAGGTCAGTGAAGTGGTAGAGAAATGTCCATTAGTCATGGATGGGTTGGTCACTTGTGTAGATTTGAATGTTCTACCACTTGGTTCCTATGATGTTCTCATTGAAATGGATTGGTCAGACGCTCACAGGGTAAAGCTTGACTGTTATAACAAGACTTTCGAATGTATGGATGAAGAAGGGAATCCAGTAGTTGTGAAAGGTATTCCAAAGGTGATTTCAGTAAGGCAGGTTTCAGCAATGTAGTTGAAGAAGTTCTGTAGGAAAGGTTTCCAGTTGTACGCAGCTCATATTTTGGAGCCAACAGGAGATGAAACTCCTAGGTTGGAGGACTATCAGGTGTTACAAGAATTCAGGGATGTGTTTCTTGATGAGATTCCAGGACTTCCTCCAAAGAGGGACATTGATTTCACAATTGAACTTGTGCCAGGAGCAGCACCAGTGTCCAAGACACCCTACAGGATGAGTACACTAGAGATGCTAGAACTGAAGATGCAGCTGCAAGAGTTGTTGGAGAAGAAGTATATCAGGCTGAGTGTGTCTCCATGGGGAGCACCAGTTCTATTTGTAAATAATAAAGATGGTACACATAGGTTGTGTATTGATTATAGACAATTGAACAAAGTCACCGTGAAGAATAAATATCCTTTGCCTAGGATTGATGACCTCTTTGATCAAATGAGAGGAGCAAAGGTATTTTCCAAGATTGACTTGAGGTCTGGTTACCATCAGGTAAGAATCAAGGATGAATATGTTCATAAGACAGCCTTCAGAACAATGTATGGACATTATGAGTTTGTAGTGGTACCATTTGGTCTCACAAATGCACTAGCTACATTTATGTGCCTTATGAATAGTGTCTTTAGCAGGTATTTGGACAAGTTTGTTCTTGTTTTCCTTGATGACATTCTTATTTATTCTAAGAATGAGGAAGAGCATGAAGAGCATTTGAGAATGACATTGCAATTTCTCCAAGAGCATCAACTGTATGCCAAGCTGAGCAAGTGTGACTTCTATAGAGATAGAATCCAGTATTTGGGTCACATTATCTCAGAAGAGGGTATATCTGTAGACCCTGAAAAGATTGAAGCGATTATGAATTGGCCTACTCTGAGAAATGTGACAGATATAAGATCTTTTATGGGACTTGCAGGATAATATAGGAGATTCATTGAAGGATTCTCTAGAGTTGCACATGCCATCACTTCTTTGCAAAAGAAGGGGATAAAGTTTGAATGGACATTGAGGTGTGAAGAAATCTTCCAGCAGTTGAAGAATCTTCTCACCAGTGCACCAGTATTGAAAGTTACAGATCCAGAAAAGAATTTTGTGGTATGTGCTGATGCATGCGGACAAGGGATTGGAGGAGTCCTTATGCAAGACAACCATGTGATATGTTACGAGTCGAGAAAGCTGAAGGATCATGAGAATAACTATGCCACTCATGATCTAGAGCTTGCAGCCATAGTACATGCTCTCAATATGTGGAGGCATTACTTGATGGGTAGAAGATTTGAACTAAGGACATGCCATTGCAGTCTGAAGTATCTGTTTGATCATCCTACTCTAAATTCTAAGCAAGTGAGATGGCTGGAGTTTTTATGTGAGATTGATTTTTAAATCAAGCACATAAAGGGAAAAGAGAATAAGGTAGCTGATGCACTCAGCATGAAGGTGCAGGAAATGCATGTGGCATCTCTTAGTATTTTCCAATCAGATTTGAGGCAATAGATTGTTAATCGTACTGCTGGAGATGAATTGTATGAGCTGGTAAAAGGAAAATTGCAGCAGCAAATTCTTGAGAAGAGGTATGAGGGATATAAACTAGAAGAAGATGGACTTCTTACTTATAAGGGAAAATTTTATATTGCAAATGTAGCAGAGTTGAGGGGAGTAGCTATGGGTGAAATCCACCAAGCTCCATATTCTGGTCACCCAGGATACCAGAAGATGATTGATACCGCCAAAAAATAGTACTTTTGGCCAGGAATAAAGAAGGACATGGCTGAATACATTTCAAGGTGTATGAAATGTCAGCAGGTAAAGGTTGAGCATCAATACCCAACAGGTTTGTTGCAGCCTTTGCTAGTTCTAGAATGGAAATGGAAAGTTATTTCCATGGATTTTATTACAGGATTTCCAATGACTTGGAGACAACATGATTCCATCATGGTTGTGGAAGACAAGTTGAAAAAGGCAGCACATTTTATACCGGTTAAGTCTACGCATAAGACTGATGACATTGTAAATATCTTCATGAAGGAGATTTTCAAATTGCATGGATTGCCTAAGGCAATAGTCTCTGACCGAGATGTCAAGTTCACTTCCAATATTTGGAAGGGGTTGTTTGCAGATTTGGGTACGAAGCTAAACTTCAGAATTGCATACCATCCTCAGACAGATGGGTAGACAGAGAGAGTTAATCAGGTGCTTGAAGATATGCTTCGCATGTACATGATGGACAAACCAACCAAGTGGGAAGATTACTTACACTTGGTAGAGTTTGCTTATAACAATGGACAGCAGGCATCCTTAGGGATGAGTCCGTATGAAGCTTTGTATGGAAGAAGGTGTAGGACACCAGTGACTTGGGATAATCCAGTGAACAGGGTTGTGATTGGTCCAGAACTGCTCAAGGAAATGGAGCAGGAGGTTGTAAATATCAGGCAGAATCTGAAAGCAACACATGACAGATAGAAAAGCTATGCAGATAAGCATAGGGTGAATAGGGAGTTTAGTGTTGGGGATCATGTTTACCTCAGAGTGAGGGAAAATAAGAGTTCCTTGAAGCTTGGAATTTGTGCCAAGCTGTCACCAACATATTGTGGGCCGTTTGAAGTGCTTGAAAGAATAGGGCCAGTTGCATATAGACTTGCATTGCCTGCTAGCACTAGAGCTCATAATTTTTTTCATGTTTCTTTGATTAATAAATATGTATATGATCCTAACCATGTGATTAATTGGGATGTGATTCAGGTGGAACCCGAGGGAGAGTTCCAAATTGAGCCAATGCGCATCCTCGATAGGAAGGTCACAATGCTCCGGAACCGAACCATAGGGTAGGTAAAGGTGCAATGGGAGCACTATGGGCTTGAAGAGGCTACATGGGAGCTGGAGGATGCCATGCGATTGGCACATCCATTTTTGTTCAATTCTGTGGAACACTGAGGCGGTACCAGTATAGAATTTTGTTCAAATTTTGTAAAGCATCGAGGACAGTGCTATTGAAGGGGGAGGGGAATGTAACACCCTAGTTTTGACCCTGTTTTCATTAAATGTATATGATGTATATATTGTAATTAATCGTGGTGCAGAGCTAAAGGCAAAAGCCCCACCATCGATTTGGTTGTCTTATGTTTCGGCGATTGAAATTGTTGCCGATGGTATATCATGCTATCTAGCACATATTAGTTTTGGCATCATGTAAATATGCACTTTAATTAAAATGAACCCCAACCAGCTATGTCAATGCAACCATGATGAAAAGGGAATGATTTTCCTAAGGATAAGGAGGGGGGATTATTAAACTTTGAGCCTATGGGGAAAAGCCATGTGTCAGCTGTTAAACCCTTTTGACTTGCTCACCTATCCTTGTCTCATCAATCAACTACCAAATTAAACTTATGTTGTTAGTTTGGGCAGTTATTGCTGGGCAGTGGTGTGTGGCAGGATTGTTAGTCCTTGCCCACATTCACACTCTAATAGCAGACCCTTTCACTTCACGTGGGTAGGAAGGAAACAACCCCATTATTCCATTGTTTTCAATCCTCACACAGGGACAGTGGTTCTGCTCATCCTCACGCATAGGATTTTATCCATTGTTTTCTTCACGCAGAGAGCTGGGGAAGCCATTTCTGTCATCCATGTTTTTGTTCCTGTGAATGAGCATTCACGATTTCTATGTGTGAGAATGCCATAGTTGGGGAATGGTGATGTGGGTTCCTTCATGATCTTCTTATGAATGATCCATTCATGTTTGGGCTGTGTATTGTTGTTGCTTCAATGTTGAGATCGGGTTGTTTTTTGCCCCACAATTTTGTGTGTTGTGGGTTCGTTTAAGTTTGTGGGTTTCTGTGGATTCCCATTGAGTCGTTTTGGCCACAATAGGGCCAAGAACGAATTATGAATCGAATTCCCCAGTCAAAGCTGTGAATTGCTTGTTTGCTGCGTGTATGCAGTGGTTGGTCTTGGACTGTGTTGGATTGGGAATGAAGGTTGGAGTGTGCTTGATAAACCTGGTGTGTTTGGGAGCCACAGAAACAAATCTAGAGGGCTAGCTTTCTTCTCCACAACCCCTGAATAGCACTAGAAGGGAGGTCAGGGCCTGAGGGACTGTGTAGTAGAGAAGGGATTGATTTCCTTATGTTGGGTGTGTGTGGGTGTCCTAGAAGTCAGGCTAGTTCTGGTGTAGGTGTCCTTATCTCTTCAATGAGCTCACCAGCTTAGCATTCAACTTTTCCTAGCTCCTTGATGGCCTGATAAACCCAACTGCGTTGGCTTGGCTATTTTGTGTATTCTTGGCTATGTGTAAGCCTGCTTGTTCCTTATTCCTTGGGGAATCATGCCCAACTCGGGAGTGGCAGTGTTGCTGAGAGATTAAGGAGCACATTGGCCTATGGTTGGGTGGAACGTTGCAGCGACCTAGTTGGTTGTGGGATGAGTTCTTTATAAGATAAGTATTCTTGACCATTTCATTTATGCAACCATTTTTATTGTTAATGAATTATAATGAACATGTTGAATGAATGAATGTTTGTTTGCTTCCACTGTGTATGTGAATGATTATGTATCTTAGCATGTTTTATGTTCAAGCATTTCAGTTTTATGTATGTCCATGCTCATGGGGGCTATTTTTCCCAGATGGTTAATGGCATGGTAGCATCCTCTTCGTTGGTCACAGGGCCGAGGATGTTACAAATAGACATGAGATCACCCACCGATAATGATAATGGGAATCAAGGTACAAAGTGGAATCTTACAAGTGTGAATAGATGTGTTGCGGTCGAACAATTGAAAGAATCCATCGATCAAGGAACATTGATGTATTCCTGAAACCGTCGATGGGGATAGAACCTACCACTGATGAAGTGGAGTAATGAAGACCCAGGTGGAAGAACCAACAAATCAATATTACAATACAATGATTGATCTCTGCATATGACTGTAATTATACATATAGCAGTACCAGATACATAAGAGTACAATGGCCATGGATAGGCATGATCTACAAATGTCATGTGTGGTCATCGCTATGTACAATATACAATGGATCAATATCTCCATAATGGATGAAAATATCTGATATACACTGGAATCTGGTCATGAGAGTTGAAATCTCATGAATACTGGCACGATCAAGGAAGTAGCATATGTGGAATGCCACCAATATCAGAGGTCTTCTACACAAACTGCTACGAGTACATGTCCTACTATGTGCATAGATGTGTTGAGGTTGAACATAGTAGTCCATCATCTTATTACTGGTCATTAATGTATATCGTTAATAGATGCGAGATCACCCATCGATAATGACAATAGGAATCAAGGTACAGAGTGAAATCTAACAAGTGTGAATATATGTGTTGATTTTGAACACTTGAAAGAATCCATCGATCATGGGACATTGATGTATTCCCAAAACTGTCGATGGTGAGAGAACCTACCATTGATGGTTGTAAGTCTCAAGGCACTCAAATGGACTGTAGACTCATATTCTAGAATAAATGATTTGAAGTCGATGGAATGGAATCCACTGGAAGGAGAGAATTAAGGCACCCCCCATCAACCAACACGAGGTACTCAACAACATTGGGTAATGCGTAATAACTCAAACGAACACAATGTGCACGAACCAGTAACTGTACTAGGAATGACCGACATGCAAAGTCAAGATAATTGAGGAATGACTGACTCATGCTTCAACTTCCTTCGAACAAGAGCATAAGTCAAGTGGTGACTGAAGGTAGGCAGCATGGACTTGATATGCAAATTGGGACATCTCTGTCACACAGGAGGAATCGATAGAGGCTTTATAGGGACTGGAAGCATAACTAGTTAGTGAAGATAAAATTAGAATAACGAGTACACTTAAGTCCAACTAATAACCCAACCAATGGATGTGATATACAATTCTCTATTCGAAGGCATCACCACTCGATAGCTTCCAAAAATAATATCATTTCCTGTCTATATTTGTATGTTTTTTAATTATTTTTGGACTTTTTCAGATGTTGAAAAGCTTGAAAAAGAATAAATTTCTTTATAGTGTACATATAGGAGGAGACGAGTGTCGTAGGAAAGCAAACTAGTTCCAAGCAGTGGAACATACCTATGTTCAATGCAAGGACGCATGTACAAGATAAGGACACTCGAGGGACGGTCTCCTCTTGATAAAGGGTGATCAAGCTGTACAGGATATGTAAAAGGCTCTGCTTTTCTAGGATTGAGACAAGCTCGGGCTACATGGCTTATAACTCTGAAGCGGGGAGCCTACATAAAGCTAAATAAGGCAAGCAAAAGTCATGAAATGCAATTACAACTTGATATACAAGGGAGTCCTTGTGGGGAATGGCCAACATAAAGTTCAAGAGGAGTATGAGGCTCTTGCTTAAGGGACATGGCCGGACTAAAAGGGACTCCCCAAACCTAAAGGAGAAATCTCAGCATGGGAAAATGCAAACATGATCTAACTAGGGCTCCCATGTATAGGAAAGCTCTACCAATTACATAATGTCACTTCTAGTAGCAGTATGAAGGTTCAATGACATCACGAAGTGGTTTCATACCTACGGTTAAGATGAAACAGTCATAAGGCAATGCATAAATGCAAGTAGATGTGAAATCCTGACCTATATGCCAGTTCAAAATTATACCTGTCATGAGCATGAACGATTCAAAGCCTCAGAGAGTCTACAAAAAATTGACCCTACATGACAACAATATTAGTCCAAAAAATTTGGAAACAGTTAGTAAAAATTCCAAACTATAGGATATAGGGAGGATAAATCATGGAAACTATATCCAAAGGAAATATCCACTACCACCCCCATGAGAATGAGCACTGGAGTTAAGATCAGGAGAAGGGAGTGAAACTCCTCAACAAATGGATTAGAGGGAGGAATATGACCACTCCCGAATCTATGAGCAAGGTAAGGGGTTGTGGTGCCCCCCATTCCAACACCGAGGTCCGCACTAAGACCTGGAGAGGGTGACGGGATACTAGTAGTGAAATTAGGCATGTTGAACATAAAAGGACCCGGACTCAGGAGAACATAAATATACTCAAGTAACCATGATCCCAAAAGAAAACTAGTGCACAAATATCACACTCCTAAGAAAATATACAACCCGAAAGAAAGAAAGCCAAGGGTAGGATAAGCGAGCTCTTGAATGTAGTAGGTATGTCTCTCCCAGGAGAGGCTTGAGACTCCCATACACTACAAGTGGAGGTATGTAACCAATTATAGTGTCCCTTAGCTTCAACACGTAAAGAGACTGTGTTGTCCGACCCCTACCTGGCCATGACACTCACAGAATAACCTCTGCAGGTACCCCTGCGATACCTAGGTAAGGAAACTAAGGTCACCCGAATATAACCAATGCTTAGGTGAATAGTCATAGGTGGGATCAACTGTAAGGGAAGGGTAGTAAATCTTGAATCTCGAAAGCACCAACTGGTACCTCAAAATACTCTAGATACAAATACGATTCTAAAAATATCTCTGTCGCTCACAGAAAGTGAACAGGGACTATCCCAACCATAATCATGTATGTTTCCTCATGCTTAAATCGTGTGTAAGAGGAGCCTCCTGAGAACACTAATTATGCCAAGGATTTCACTCTCTCACCTGGACAGACACCTACTTGTTTCGTTTAGTAGTCTTGGAGAATTAACTCACAATGAACTATTCCAAGATTCTAAATCCTAATCTTGTTGATGTACCATAACAAAGAAAAATGTGCAATTCATTTTAATTTAAGCATTGATTTTAATGGCTGTGATTACTCAAAGGGAAATCACCGTGCAACTAATAATATTATGACTCGGCAGTGAAATAAATGTGCACACCTAAAAAACAATGCCAAATGCAATTTTTTCTTTAAATGAGAAAATGGGGTATGCCACTACATGAGATGCATAGTTTCGATTTACAAATTCCAATGCAACCCTTCCTATATGAAATACTAAACACTACTCTCATCCAAGCAATCCAATGCAAGTATCTCCTTAAATCCATAAGTGAAATGCAAATAAGAATGCAATAATTATTTTGAAAATGCAATAAAAGTCACTAAAGCTCCCAGTCTCTGTAGCAAAGAAAACACAAGCCAAGCAAGACACCGAGACTAAAAGACTAATGCACTAATGGTAAAACAAAAAATGAGATAAATGACTAGAACTACTTTCAAAGAAAAATCAATGAAAAAGCGGTCTCTGGTCACAAAAGAAGCAATCAACAGACAACATCAGTACCCAAGAAGACTCGGCCACACTCACAACCCACCCAACAACTTCCCACAACATCAAAGTCAACCAAAAGGGAGAATGTACACAAATGTTAAAAGAACAGTAGCATATGTATGTGACTTTTATCCAAAAATCTGCACGTATACACGAATTTTGGCCAAAAACCTGCATGTATACATGAATTTTGGCCAAAAACCTGCCTATGTATGCGACTTTTAGCTAAAAACCTGCGTATTCAGAGAAGAAAATGGTAAAAACAAGGCCAAGGGTCAAACCACTCTAGGGGAGTGTCAATGGATGAACATATTAAAAAATTCAACACAAAAACGGGGAGAAACAGAGAACAAGACAAGAATATCAAGCACATTATTCCCCCAATCCCAAAGAAAAACAAGGAGCATCCCCAACGGATTCACCAATTCTGTTACGGAGAGAAACTTCCTATGGCTTGGGGGTACCACAATAGATTGAATGACACCATAAATCAATCCTTTCCAATATGCAAGAGCAATAAAGACATCTAACACTAAGGGATATAAATCGTACCGTATTCCAGATGGTTGATGTAGATCCCCGTTGAGATTTTCCAATCACGCTTGTATTCCAAATTCGCTCTCAACAATAACAAACAAGACAAGCATGCTATATATTAAAGTGTTAGGCCTACACTAGCATATATAATCAATCATGTATAAGAAAATAAATACATCCATGGATACAATATTCATATTTATGCATATTTATTGGATAGGAAATGGATATTTATATTAATAAAAACAGAGATACAATAGTGACAACCTCTATCGGCACTTCTTCGAACCCGATAAACCAAGTCCTCCACCACTTCAATCCTCCATCTCTCAATGGAAAGCTCACAGAGAAAAGGAAATCTTGGGAAGAGTAGCCCTGTGTGCTCCAAAGGGATAAAGGGATGCTGACTCAAGCATAACAAGTGAGGAAACAATGGACTATAGCTTCCTTGCTCTCAGTTTTCTTCTACAATGTATCCAAGAGGCTCAACATATAGCACTCCAAAGAGGTAATGGAGGGTCGAGTTATAGCATTCTCAAGGCATATGGAAGGCCAAGAGACAAGGTTTTCAGGACTCTATATCCAAAAATATTTGTCTTCATGCACATTTCCCGATGTACACGGGTTTTGGCTCAAAATATGCGTATGCACATGAGTATGGCTTTAAAATTCATGCATATGCATAAACAGGTGTTTTTTGGGGATAATATTGGAACATCAAAGCATAATATTGGAAAAGGGTGTCTATAGAGCCTGCAGAGGGATAGGGAAGGCCATAAATATGTGATCAACCAAGTGGGGTAAAATTAGCTATAACAAAGATGATCAAGCTCTAGCCACACATACCAGAATAAAAATACAATCAAACTTCAAGAAGGATAGTCATAAGGAGTATAGACCTCCAAAGAAGTTTCGAAGGAAAATAAAAAATTAGTTAGAAGAAAGACTACTCCAAATATCAATGTTATAACTGTCATAAGATAGGAGACCTTTTTAGAGAGTTTCCATTGAAGAAAAACAACAACAAAATCCATCATTCTCATCTAGCGGAAGATGGGGATGAAGAAGAAGAAGAAAGACCTCGAAAGAGACAAGCAAAAGAAGAAGGTGTACAATAATATGTACTATTATCTACACTCTCTAGGTCTGTAATACCTAGAGAATATACATGGCTTATTGATAGTGGTTCTTCAAACCACATGATAGGGAAGAAGAAAACTTTGTCAAGACTTGAAGAAAATAACTCTCCTCAGAAAGTATCATTAGGAGATGACTATCAATATCCCATCAAAGGAATTGGTGAATCAAGCTACAATCTTGACTCTGGAACCTCTATGAATATGACATAAGTACTTTATGTACCAGGTTTGAAAAAGAACCTAATTTCCATCTCAACACTAGATAAGAAAGTATATAGAGTTCCTCTTATATATGGACAAGTACTCAAGTGAACCAAAGGAAAAACAATTGAATATGTTGTGGTCATTGGTGAAGAAGAAGGAGGACTGTATAAACTCAAGGGGCATCTAGAAAGACCACTTGTCCATGAGATCACTAGCTCAAGTGAACTATGGCATAGAAGTCTTTCTCACATCAACTATGAAGCATTACCCCATGTGATCAAGATGGTAACATGTTTACCATATTTGAATATTGATCATGAAGTTACTTGTAAAGGATGTGAAAGAGGAAATAACATCAAGAATCCATTTCCAAAAAGTGAAACAAATACTAAAGGTATGTTGGAATTAATTCATTCTGATGTATGTGGTCCTATACCATCCACATCTTTAAGTGGATATGAATACTATGTTACCTTTATTAATGACTATTCAAGAAAGACATGTATATACTTCTTGAAGACAAAAAGTGAAGTGTTTAGTAAATTAAAGGAATTCAAAGCCTTGATAGAGAACCATTCAGAAAGAAGAATCAAGACACTCATATAAGATAATAGTGGATAATATACTTCAAAATAATTTGAAGCATTCTACAAAGAAGATGGAATCAAGAGGGAACCAACCACTCCCTACAATACCCAACAGAATGGTGTTGCTGAAAGAAAGAATGGAACCATTATGGAAGTAGTGGAGACAATAATTCATGGTCAAGACCTTCCCATGCATTTATGGGATGAAGCAGCAAGAAAAGTTGTGTATGTGCATAATAGATTATCTCATAGTGCTCCTGGATTCAAGGCTCCTGAAAAAATGTATATAGGAAAGAAACCTGAAGTGATCCATCTCAAGATATTTGGATGTCTAGTATATGTTCATATTTCGAAAGAGAAGAGAACCAATTTGGATCCTTCTAGAAAGAAGGGAATATTTGTTGGATACTGTAAAGTATCCAAATCGTTCAGGATATACATTTCAGGATTCCTTCATATAAAGATTATTAAGGATGTAACATTTGACGAAGAAACAACTCTTAATAAATATAGAAGGTGTCATCTTGAAGAAGTGCATGAATAGGATTCTTTTCCAAGAAAGGTAGAAGATGAACCCTCTCCTGAAATAGCAGCATCATAAGATCATGATATTCTAGAACCTTAGGAACCCGCTACTATGGATATATCTCGAAAGAGAAATCATAAAATAAGAAGAGAAGTATGGAGCTCCAGAAGGCTACATAATAACATGCAAGAGATCAAATCCATTCTCCAGTTATGTAGCTTTGACGTGTGATATTGTATATCAAGAACCCACTAGCTACGAGGAAGTTGCACAGACGAAAGAATGGGTGGAAGCAATGACGGAATAATACTAGTCAATAATGAAGAATGATGTTTGGGATATATTTCCCAAACCAGAAACAAGAGTGTGGTATCTTCGAAGTGGATATATAAGATAAAACATGCAGCTGATGGAAGTATTGAAAAATACAAGACAAGATTTGTGGCCAGAGGATTCTCTCAGAAAGAGGGAATTGATTATGAAGAGACATTTACTCCAATAGCAAGGTACACTTCCATCAGAACCATCATGGCACTTGCTTCCATGATGAAGTGGGATATACACCAAATGGATGTAAATACAACCTTCCTGAATGGTGTGATTGAGGAAGAAGTATACATCAAACAACCACAAGGATTTGAAGTCGAAGATAGAGTGACTCATGTATGGAAGTTGAAAAAGGCTCTGTATGGACTAAAGCAAGATCATAGAGCTTGGTATGGAAGAATCATATAGCTTCTTGAAAATAGTGGGATTTACCAAAAGTAAATATGATCGTAACCTTTACATGAAGGTTATGGATGATGAACCTATCATACTATTGGTGTATGTGGATGATCTATTTCTGAAGAGAAATGAGAAACATATTGCAGATTGCAAGAAGAAGCTAGCTGAAAAATTTGAGATGAAAGATCTTGGATCGATGGACTATTTTCTCGGGTTGGAAGTGTGGAAAAGCCCACAAGGAATATTTTTGAACTAGGGAAAGTTTGCAGTGGAAATATTGAAAAGATTTGATATGTTGGATTGTAAATCTAGAAACACCCATGGATACCAACCTGAAGCTGTTATCTAATGAATCATCAGAGTTAGTGGATATAAATCAGTATAGACATATTATTGGTTCTTTGATGTATTTGACTAATACCAGGCCAGATATATGCTTTGTTGTAAACACCTTGAGTCGGTATCTAGTTAAACCTAGATGGGTTCAACTGATAGCTTCAAAGCATGTGATGAGGTACCTAAAAGGTACGATAGACTTTGGACTATACTATGATAGAAATCATGACTATAGATTGTATGGATACACAGATTTAGATTGGGATTGAAGTGTCGTAGAAAGAAGGAGCACCTCAGTTGGATGTTATTGTCTGGGATCCACCATGATCTCATGGTTTATCAAGAAATAGTCCAGTGTTTCTCTTGGCATGGATGAAGTAGAGTACATAGCATCTTGCTCCACTAGTTGTGAAGAAATATGGCTTCGGAAGTTGATGTGAGGTCTATTTGACATGGAGTTGGATTCCACAGTGATTCTATGTGACAACCAGAGTTGTGTAAAGATGATAAAGAATTATGTGTTCCATCATAAATCAAATCCCATAGAAATACGATATTTTTACATAAGGGATATGGTATAGAAGGGAGCTATAAAACTCCTGTATGTGAGTTTCAATGAGCAAATTGCTGATGTGCAGACCAATCCTCTATCTCAAGTAAAGTTTGAATACTTATGTGATAAGATTGGTGTAGTCCGAAAAGAATTTCCTCGCAAGGATGAACAATGATGATATAGATCCATCCTTGCAAGGAGGAACATTGATGATGATGATATAAACTTTCCTTGCAAGGAGTAACGATGAAGATATTGACCCTCCTTGGAAAGGTGGAACAGGTCGAAGATATGAACCCTCCTTAGAAAAAGGGGGAGCAAGTTGATGATATGGATCCTCCCTGGAAAGGGGGAGTGATGATGATACAGTCCTTGATGATGGGATGGAAGTGATCCTCTAGTACAAAAGATACCAAGTGCACCTGTAGATGCTGATAAGTTTGGTCATTCACTTATGGATGATAGTATCCTCATTTGAGAATGGCATTGTGGATAATAACAATCCTCTCTTAAGAGTGGTCCTAGCTCTTATCGGCTAACGATGGTCTTGCAGACGATACTCTCGCATGGAGAGTGTACCTACTTTCATTTATAGATGTCGTAGAATAACACTCGATTGGGAGTGGTCCCAGCTTTGAGCTGAGGATGCTCTACGACGAGTCCTTATCGACGACATGTCTTGCATTCAGGTGCAGACAAGATCTGCAGTTGTAGATAGTACTCTTGCATGGAGAGTGTACCTACATTCATTCCTATATGTCGTAGAATAACACTCACTTGGGAGTTGTCCTAGCTTTAAAGCTAAGGATGCTCTACAATGAGTCCTTACAAATGACAGGTCTTGCATTCATTTGGGGAAGAGATCTGCAGTTGCAGATAACACTCTCGCATGGAGAGTGTTCCTACATTCATATGTAGATGTCGTAGTATAACAATCGCTTGGATTCATCCTAGCCTTAACAAGATAAATATGGTCTATGTTGAGTCTTGCATTGAGTTGTAGATGATAGGGCTTGCCTTCATCTGCGGATGAGATCTAGATTTAGTTGTAGATGATATGGTACTGCATTCATTTGTAGATGATCCAACTGGTTGATAATATGGAACCTCCTCGTTAAGTGGGAGTAGGATGATGAGGATTACATAATCATTGGACGTATGTCATAAAGTGATAGGGATTGATCATCCCGCAAAGAGATCATGTGTATTGTAGGTAGTGTTGTAGATAAAGGATCTAGAAGATCGAAGTGGTGTGACAAAGGGCCAAGAAGATCGAAGTGCTACTGCAAAGGATTGAGAAGATCGAAGTGCTGCAACAAAGGATCGAGAAGATCGAAGTGTTTCTGCAAATGATCAAGAAGATTGAAGTGCTGCTACAAAGGATCTAGAAGATCGAAGTTCTGCTGCAAAGGATTGAGAAGATTGAAGAGCTACTACAAAGGATCAAGAAGATCAAAGTGTTGCTACAAGGGATCGAAATATCGAAGTGTTGTTGCAAAGGATCAAGTGATCGAGTGCTGTAGAAGATGAAGTCTTGGTGTTGTAGATGATGATGTTATGGTACTAAAGATATTGAAGATATTCTAGTAACAGTTATAGTTGCTGATGATTGTTGAAAACTTCCTATGATGAATAGATGTATTACCTTGATACCGCTGAAGATGCTCTCTCTCGTTACTCGTATAGTTGATGATGTTGTTTTCAGTAGAATACCCTTCTTGTTAAGGGGGAATGTTGAAATATTGTAACTTTGAAGAATATTCTAAATGTATTTTACTAATGTACCCCAAGGGATATGTCTTATTCCTCCATTGGGATGTTAATATTGTATTTGGTCATCATAGAGTCATGAGGGAAATCATCCATTGTAAGTCGGGTCAATAGTACCCTAATGAATATAATATAATACTATTTTGATATTTCCTAGGTGAAGTCAACCCAATCAGTTTAGTGGGGCTGACTTGTTAGGTTAAATTTCAAGTGAAAAAAAGATTATAAATAGAGAAGTCGTGTTCCTAATTTGAACACAGACTCACACTTGTGTATGGCACATATGAGAGAGAGAGACATACCAGCAAGGAGGAGGATTCGGCCTGCTTTTGGGGTTTTATCTTATACATATTATGCATAGGAGGTTTTGTTGGGTTTTCTTCCCTTTGAGGGTTTACCATGATAAATCTGTGTCTATATTGCAATTTTGTTTCTTTCAATGATTTTGCATATGCTACTATTGTGAATTTGTATTAAACACTAATGATATCTAACTAAGCATATGAAATAATACCATATTCATCCCCGACATACAATGAAATGGAAGACATATCTTTTAGAGTGTCAAAGTTGGAATATATGATTAAAGGAAATATGAAAATGGATGACTTAGTTAAATTGTAAAAGAAGATGGCTAGTAAAGAGGATCTCAAAGGGATGGCTAGAAAAGAAGATATTCAAGACTTTAAGGAATTGATGAAGGATATAAAACATAAATTTATTCCTTATTTATCTACTCAAGAAGAGGATACAGAGGAAAAATATGACTTATTTCAGTCACGTTTGGAGAAAATTGAAAAACAATTGGAGAGTAGGAAGTTGGAGTCCTCAAAACTTGATGATTCACTACAACATCACGGGTTCAATTTAGGTCCAAGAAACTACTTTATCCCCAAAATCTACATGACAAAGTATGATTGAAAGGATCCAATCACATGGATTTTTTAGATGGAGCAATTCTTTGATCTACACCGGGTACTCACTATGCAAAAGGTAACTATTGCATCCTTGTATTTAGAACCTGATCAATTTGTTTGGTACCAATGGATTTGTGAATGTAAAAAGGACTTTATTATCTCTTGGTGTATATTCATGGAATAATCGATCGCACATTATGGGGATATAAATATGAACACCTTCTTTAGTCAGTTGGTAAATCTCAAGCAAAAAGGTTTAGTTACAGAGTAGATCAAGCAATTTCAGTAGCTAAGTCTCCGAGTGAAGACTATTTCAGAAGATATTTTGTTAGATCTCTTTATTGGAACCTTGAAAGATAACATTGAAAATGAGGTACGTCTCTTTGAACCATCATCCCTAGATAAGGATTTCATGATGACAATGAAGGTTGAAAATAAAAATATGGAAATGACTACTAGAAAAGCGTTCTCCAACACATATAGAGAAATAATGGTCCTTCTTCTAAAACACTGCAAAGGTTGACACCTCAATAACTAGATGAAAGAAGAGTAAAAGGATTATTGTTTAATTGTGACAACAAGTATATTAAGGGACAAAAGTGCAATGAGAAGAAATTATTCTACATAGAATTGTGAAGAGGAAGAACCAAAAGAAGAGGAATCATCTCGAGAAGAGGTGACTTCAAAAGAAATATAAGAGGCTACTTCGGAAGAAATTACTCCCACCATATCTTGTCATGCATTGGATGGAATTAGCACTCCTCAAACTCTCAAGATAGAATGATGAATAAAAAAGAAGAAGGTAACAATGTTGATTGATTCTAGTAGTACTCATAATTTCATTCATTGTAAATTAGCCAAAGTTCTTAACTACTTTGTATATCCAACACCAGAGTTTCAAGTAATGATTGCAGATGGAGGAAGTATAAATTGCTCAGGGAAATTCCATAATATCAATCTGGATCTAGGGGAATATGTATTGAATAGTACAATGATTGCTATCCCAATGGGTGGTGCTGATGTTGTCTTAGGTGTCCAATGGTTACATTTGTTGGGAACATTGGCTTTTAATTTTCAAAAACTTTTCATGAAATTTTGATGGGAATGAAAAAAATATGAGTTAAATGGTATCACAGTTAAACCAAGGAAGGTGATAAGTTCTAATGGTATGAAAAAGTGGTTAAAAAGGGGTCATAAAGGTGTAGTTGCACAATCATGCTCATTAGATGTTCTAACGTCAAAATTCCTTATCTCCTGAGATATCCAAAGGGTAATTAATAAGCATTCCAAGTTATTTGAAGATATTCCCAAAGGCCTTCCACCTATTCATGACTTTGATCATGCTATCCACTTAATTCCAGCCAGTGTTTGTCCTAACATGATACCTCATCGATATCCCCATAGCCAAAAGAGTGAAATTGAGTGTATGGTTGCTGAAATGTTAGAGGCTGAGATAATTAGGCCTAGCCAAAGTTCTTACTTAGCACCTGTGGCAATGGTACCCGAGCCAGATGGATCATGGCGTATGTTTCCTGATTATAGATATCTCAACAGGATCACCATTAAAGATAAGTTTCCCATTTCCTTCATTGAATAATTATTAGATGAATTACATGGAGCAGTTGTCTTCAAAAAGTTGGATCTTCATTCTGGGTGTCATCAAATTCGAATCAAGGATAGAGACATCCCTAAAACAACATTCAGAACTCAAGAAGGTCTGGGTTGTATGGGAGGTCCACGCTCCCAATTATGTATTCAGCAATGTATTAAGTAGATATATTAGATATTAGTATAAATAATGAGCAGCATTTATTGTGCTTGTTTTGGCCTCATCAATGAGGTCTCTTTGTAATTGTTATAAAAAGGCATCTGGCCTCCTAATGAATTATTCAATATTTCTTGTGCCTCTCTCTCTCTCTCTCTTTATATTTGGGTTCTGAGTGTTCTTTTGGGTTTCTCCATTGAGAGGTGAGACTCTCCTAGCCTCACCTCCTATCTTTGCTGATCTTTGCTACCAGATCTTGCTGTGAACGGAAGATCAATTGGTATCAGAGCAATTCACTCCTAGACCTAGCTTAATTTTTTATTTTTATTTTTGTGCTTCCGCTATCTGATGGGCATTATGCCTAAACCTAAATGTCTATTTTCTTCTCTCTCCCTGTTAGTCGCACATTCTTTGCTGCATGTTTTTAGGTTTTTTTGCTTGACTTTGCCAGTGTGCCTCTCCCCATGGTTGTATTCTAGCTCCACCTTTCTTGATGTCTCCTTCCTTTGCAAGTGATCTTGCCTCTTTATTGTGCCCTCTCCTAGACCATTTCAATTTTCTGCTCATTTTTCTCCACTTTTTGGCTGCCTTCATGCACGCTTCTGTTACCCACCCTACATCTATGCCACCTACTTCACTATTTGGCAGCTCCATTCACCCACCACTACATTCATGGATGCCAATACCTAAATCCATGCTTATCCTCCATTGCTGCACCTCACTCCCTCAAAACCGTCAGTCCACCCATTAATTTGCATGCACTCCATCATTCCTCTAAAAATCATTCCTCCCATTTGATGCAAATCACACTACCACCATTCCTATCTTGCTCCTGCTGCCTGCTGATTTATTTTGCCTTGATCTAACTCCTCCATCATCGCTATTGATTTCTGTTGTGCCTACCCTCCATCATCACTGCTCCATTTTTGTAGCTGCACCCATATTGCACACATGTTGCACCCTCCATCATTCATTTTGCATACAACCCATTCATCCACCCTCCAAGCCATTCATCCCTACCCTAATTCCATGCCTCTGATAGTTACATGTTTTTGCTCCCCCAAATCGACTGAGTGCTCTCCCTCAACAAATGCGCTCCCTTGACCATGCTGCACTGTGCATCCCTCTGCTAGATCTCCCCCCTTCTACGCGCACCCATTAGTGCTCCATTCATGCAAGTCTATCCTTCGGCTCCCATTAGCTTCATATCCATCCTCTCAATCCCTTAGCTACATGTTCACGCTGTTAGCGATATTGGTTCTATCCACGTTCCTCTAAGGCGTTGGCATGACTTCATGCTAGAATTCCTGCTATATTAGGGACCGAGGGTGCAATTTATGCTTGGTTGTATGGCCTTTCTTCCCTCACACTTGAAACAGTTATTGAACTGTATGAAAAATCTGATCTGGTGTGGTATCCAGTGGTATTATGTTATAGGTTTGGTTTGTACAAGCCAATTTGAGCATACTAATATAGATGCACATTGTTCAGTGGATGGCTCTGGGAGAGATTTGGCATCCCATGCTTTTGCCAAATTTGGTATTGTGCCTACGCCTTCACCATTTACCTTCCAATCCACATTTTCTCATAAAATTTGGCAACACCCATTCATAGCTACCTTAACCCCAAGCTACAACTCATTCATCTTTTCCCATCGCTGCCAGAGGCATGCATCTCCTACCAGGTGCATGCATCTCCTCCCTCATTTTTTCACAAACACATTCATGCTTTATTTTATTTTATTTCAAGAACCTGTTTGCTCATCCCCAAAATCAAGTAGTGGCATTGTTCACTATTTTGTGCCTGAGAGTTGAAGACTCCCTTTACTGAAAACCCTCCCATGAAGACTTTGTGAAGCGTCTGAAAAATTGTGGATTCATATCTCTCTGCAACTATGCCAAATGCAAAAGAGTTTGCTGATTGAGTTGCCAAGGATGATTTTAGGAGCAGTCGTGATACAAACTGAAAAATCACCACAGAAAAGCGTATCTCCTTTGTTAAGGGCAGTGGTGTTGAGAACACTATGGAATTGGCCTTCAACCCATTAAAGAAATCTATCATGTGTTGAAATCATGTGCCTTCAGAACACTTGATCGAAGAAGATGAGGAAATTAATGACCACAATCTCAAAAAATGTGCAGAGATCCAGAACGCCATCTCTGATGGAGCAAACTCATTTTTATTGCTTGGTTCTTTGCTTGCTTGCTTGGTTCAGCATAATATTCAGCACAATTTTCAGCACAATATCTTTCTTTCTTGGTTCAACATAATATTCATAAGCTTTTTTTCTTGCTGCAAATGGACTGTTGGTCCTTTATGTTACCATTAATCTTTTCAAGTTGTACTATGGCAATGACTGTGAGGGTGTTTAAGGAATTACTAGTTATGGTATTGGAGGTTCAACATAGCGTGAGAATGCAAGTCAGCGTATCTACATCTTGCCTCTTTAGCAGTGGTAAAAGCTTGCCTCTCGAACTCATTGTTTAGCTGTAAAATCCAGATTTAAAATGTATTTTCCCTCTGCTTCTGGTTATGGTTATTGTTAGGAATGGCTTTCACAATGGACATTCTCTCCAATATGCGAGTTACATCATTGATCCGTATAGAGTGATTTGCATTCAACAGTATCCAACCCAGTGGTATTTGTAGAAACAAATGCTTATGGCTACGTTTCATTTTTGTATGGCCTGTAAGTATTAGGCATTTCCTTTATTTTTCCAATCAGTAGTTTCATGCGGCTAGGATTCAATAATGAAAATAGAGAAAAATTGGAGCATCTGACCAAATCGTGGTCTATTTGGTGACTGGAATAATATCTTTGAATGGTTTCCTTTCTGCTCTTGTTATTATTATTTCATTCAAATCTATGTTACAGCTTCAGATAAATATGATTTTAGTAGTTGGAAAGGGTGGATAGAATCTTCTGTCATCTTCCCTTGAAGTTTGAAAAAGCTGCCAGCATACTACGATCCAAATCCAGACCCATATTTTGACAAGAATATAAAGGAGCCACATTTTTATTCTACATTTCAAATTTGGGCGTCACGTCCCTCCAATCGTCAGTGAATTCCAAATCCACTCAGTTTAGAGGTCGAGAAGGTGATACACAAGGCCTCTTGAGGCACTTCTATATGACATTGAGCCATAGGATCTACTGCAGCAAAGTTATATCTGAGTTGGAAAATCTGGTACGAGTTCTGTATCTTCATTTATGTTCTCATCCTACCTGGGAGGCTCGCATATCTGCTTGGTACCTTCATCTTGACATTTCCCAGGCTGTCACACATGAAAGACAAGCTAAAGCTTTAGAATGGAGCATCTGCATTTGGACAAAAACCTGCATTGGGAAGATTTGGAACACCAAGTCCTACTTAATCAAGTCCATTTGGAAGTACTTTGGTCGAACACAACCATATTTTTTTCATCCAATCAGCCTGCTTTCGGTGCAACATCTACTCCAGCAAGCCATATTAAACATGGCATATTCAGCAATAATTTTCAGAGGTTCATTTAGCACTCTCGAGAAAGCCATCTTCAACAATATTCAGAAGCCTATTTAGCATTCTTTAGCAAGATCAACTTTGGTTTCATATTTGTGTAGTTCATTTTTACTTTGCGGCTGTTAGTTCTCTTTCAGTGGGTTCTCTTTCAGTTCCATTTTTGCAGTACTCTATAGCACTTTGCATAGTTTTGTTCCATTTTTTCTATTTGCCCAATCCTCCAGTAGTACTGTACACAGTTTTGTTTGCATAGAAAGCCTTCATGGAGTTCGAGGTAGCTAAAATATTTGTGTATCAATCCAAATCACACCCTTGTGAGGGTTTCAGTATTAGTTCATTTGTGAGTGGATACACAGGTCTCCTAGCCCCAAGGGCGCACAGATATCCACCACCAAGAGAGGAGGTTCACAGATCTAAAACAATACAAATCTCTCCCTCTAGTTTATTCACAACAAGATGACGAATAGCAGCTGTATGGGAATCCCCACCTGCTCGCATCTTGCAAGAGAGGAGGTTCACAAATCTAAAACAATACAGATCTCTCCCTCTAGTTTATTTACAATAAAGATGACAACAGCAGCATCATGGGCATCCCCCACCTGCTCGCATCTTAGACCATCTACACATCATCCAGATCTTCATCGAATTGCAACAAAGCTCGGCACCTCTTCTACCTTTGGCATCTCCTCTTTGCAAGCATGGCCTCCAAACTTAAACCGGGAGGCGGGAAAGTAGGGACGCTTTCCACTTAAAACGGGAGGAATGGGCTGTATGGGAGGCCCACGCTCCCCATTATGTATTCGACAATGTATTAAGTAGATATATTAGATATTAGTATAAATAATGAGCAGCATTTATTGTGCTCGTTTTGGCCTCATCAATGAGGTCTCTTTGTAATTGTTATAAAAAGGCATCTAGCCTCCTAATGAAGTATTCAATCTTTCTTGTGCCTCTCTCTCTCTCTCTCTCTCTCTCTCTCTCTCTCTCTCTCTTTATTTGGGTTCTGAGTGTTGTTTTAGGTTTGAGTTTTCTTTTGGGTTTCTCCATTGAGAGGTGAGGCTCTCCTAGCCTCACCTCCTATCTTTTCTGATCTTTGCTACCGGATCTCGCTGTGAACGGCAGATCAAGGTCACTATGAATTTTCGGGTATGCCATTTGGTCTAACAAATGCACCTTCCACATTTCAAGGTTTGATTAATTCTATTTTCAAGCCTTTCCTTAGAAAATTTTTGATGTTATTCTTTGATGATATACTAATCTATAGCGAGTCGTGGGAAGAACATGTTCAACATGTTGACAAGGTACTACAACTACTAAAGGAGAAAGAACTGTATGCAAAACCCTCGAAATGTTTCTTTGGGATAAAAGAGGTAGAGTATTTGGGTCATATTGTATCTCATGAAGGTGTCAAGGTAGACACTAAAAAAATTAAATCCATGATGGACTGGAATATTTCCAAAACCTTGAAGAATCTTCGAGGATTTTTAGCTTTGACTGGGTACTACCGCAAGTTTGTTCGGAACTATGGAAGAATAACAACTCCTCTAACAACATTACTGAAGAAAGATGTATTTTCTTGGACTCCAGAGGAAACTCAAGCTTTTCAACAAACTCAAAGAGGCCATGTGTAAAGCTCCTATTTTGGCAACTCCAGACTTCAAAAAATACTTTATTGTGGAATGTGATGCTTTAGGAAATGGAATTGGAGCTGTACTAATGTAAGAAGGACACCCTCTTTCTTTCACAAGTCATCCAATCAAGGTAAAGAACTTACAAAATCCCATTTATGAGAAGGAAATGTTGGTAATACTACATGCCTTGAAGCAATGGCACCCGTACCTTATAGGGAGACATTTCAAGGTTAAAATTGATCATGATAGCCTTAAATACTTCTTGGAACAAATGTTATCTTCAGAAGAGCAACAAAAATGGGTGACAAAGATGTTAGGATATGACTTTGAAATCATCTACAAAAGGGGAAACAAAATGTTGTCGTAGATGTACTCTCCAGGAAAGATGAGGATGTTGAAGCATTACTCTATGCTATTTCGATCATCCAACCAGATTGGATAGCCGAAGCTATGGACAAATGAAAAAATGACGAAAAAATATGGACATTTATTCAAAAGGTGCAACTGGATCCTAGTGCCTCTAATACATTTAGGTGGAAATATGACTTGTTATGGTATAAGGATTGCTTATATCTTGGTAAGAGTTCCTAGCTCAAGAAGAAGGTACTTTTTGAATTCCACTCCTCACTAATAGGAGGGCACTTAGGTTTCTTAAAACCTACCATACGGTAAAGGAATATTTTTTTTGGGTTGGTCTTAAAAATGATGTTAAAAAATTTGTGACAGAATGTTTGCTTTTCCAACAAAATAAAGTGGAACAATTAAAACCCCGGGTCTCCTACAACCACTTTCCATTCCAAGCCAAAGGCGGATAGAGGCCTCGATGGATTTTATCACAGTTTTACCAAAGTCTAAAGGAAAGAGTGTCATCATGGTGGTTGTTGATAGACTTACTAAATATGCACACTTCTGTGGAACCCAATATTCAATCTAAGGAACCCAATATCAGAAATAGGAGAGTCAAATACCAAAACCGACGCAATAGAGGTGATGTTTGAGAGTTTAAGGTTTATCCATCTCCCCTCCCCCTCTTGGCATGAAAATATCTTCTGCTTAGGTTTCTTGCAAGTAGTGACAAATTGTTGTCAAATCAACCCAATATGTATCATAGACTATGACACATAATGCCCCTCCACAGGTTGTCCCACACAGGTCATGATGGCATGTGTTTTAGGTTCTCACCCTACCTTGGGAGGTGAGTTAGGGGAACCCTCATCAGAGAGGCCAAATACAAGAAGATATTAAGTGGTCAAGGGGCATCAACATCTAGAATCCTAGTCCCATCCCCAAAAGACATCTCACCACTACCCCCCGAAATAGGTTCAAGAGAAGGAACCTCCTTAGGACAATCCACCATAGAAGAAGACACCCCTGAGGAAGACACCATAGGATCGCTGATAGGGGCCAGAATACTCAGTCTAGAGCTTCCCAACTCACCATCACCCACAAAACCCGAAATTACCATGCCCCCAAAATTTCATCTAGAGATATTAATTTGAGTAAAAGAGGGAGATAGATGTTGAACTTAACCAAGAAAATTTGTGTCGAATCAACTTCCAGTGGGATAGGAAAGGAGATGTTCTCTGGAACATCCTCCAGCTCATCAGGCTCCAACGACGAATCAATTGACCCATGAGAGGAACACGAACAATAATGACTAAGATGACCCACCTGATGGCACCTGAAACACCTAAAAGGGACCTTCCAATAGTCCAGTCTTTGCGTGAAAAGGACATCAACCCATTCAACATCAATGGTATCCAAAAGACATTAGACATGTCCACATCTACCAAAATCTTGGGCATCTGCCTATTGTTAGAGCATAATGTTTCTTCCTCCACCATGATAAAATGATCGATAAAGTTCCCAATCACTATGAAGGCTTTAAAGTTCCAATAGTGTAATGACCATCCTGATAGAAGGACCTGGATATGTCTATGAGTGGGTTTTTCTTTCCACAGGTTGAAGGCAGAATGCCAATTATACAAATCCAATGAACCAGAACCGATCACCCAATACCGTGAGGCTATGCCATTCCTACTCTCTTCAGATAAAAAAAATGGAAATAGATCCAACTGTTGACAATCATTATAACTCTGGGAACCTGATGGATTAAGGGTTTCCATACCCTTCTAATCTAGTCCAAAATATATGCATGCCCGAGGTTGATGTACTCAATTATACCAAGTATGACCAACAATACTCACCTCGATGTAGAGCATTTAATGCGACTACAGCAGGCATGCCAACCCTTGAATTAAAACTGTTTAAGATCTAAGAACTGGCATGCCTGCTGCAATCGCATTAAATGCTCTGCAGTAAGCTAAGTATTGCTAGCCTACCAAGTATAGGCCCTAGAGGACACCTACATATATATTTATGCTTTTAGTCGTTATAAATGTAGGTAGCACGGGTTCTTGTAGATAGGAAAATTCTTATCGTGGGGCCTTGCAAATATTGGTGTTAAGATTGCACCATGAAAAGATAAATAAACGTGAAAACTCACGTGGAAAACAATACTAAGTTTTTTATATTTAAATAAATAGTTGAGGGTAGTCAACTCAATGGAAGTCTAAACTATCAACGCCATCATGTAACAATGTAGAATTCAAAGTTGCTTTAATATATAAAAGTTGAAAGGTTAAGTAGAAAGTACACGCAAAGAAACAAAACGGCAAATGATTCTTTAGTTTGGAACTTCATGTACTAAGATAAATTAATGGCAACGGCTTTATGCCACTAGAAGAATATAGAATTGCATTTTTAAAATAATATCCAATAATATTTCACTTCTAATTATGAGTATTTCAATGATATTTCAGTTTTAATTTATATATATTTATATATATATATAATTTAATGTATTTATGAGGTTTGTAATTTTTATTTTTATTTTTATGAAGTATATAGTCGATGGATTTGGTATTTAGTGTTTTCTTTTGGTTAGCAGAATGGTTAGGCATAGATGTATCTTGCATTTCCTTTGTTTTTTAAGACTTAGTTATTTTTGTTTTGCAAATAGTGTTTAGTTTAGTTTATTATTTTTTAGTTTTAGTTTTTAGTTTTTTAATTAGAAAATTTTGATTAATTTTGGTTTGTATGTTTGATTTGGTTTATTTGGTTAGATAGAGATGTATTTTTAAAAGTTTACTCTCTATTTATATTTGTTGTGGGCATACACATGATTAATAAGGTTGAAGATGATCTCTTACCTTTTTTATTTGTCTCTAAAGCACCATTCACAAGTCATACAAGCTCATATGTGTCTATCTCCCATGGATCAACATGCTAGAAATCCTTTTTCTAGTAAAAACATTGCGGCTTTCCCCAAGAGAAGCATATGCCTTGGTCAAATGTGTGGATAAATATTTGAAGGGCCTAAATTTTGCTCGATCACTATTTTTCATAAACTAGATCCCCCCATGTGGTTCCTTGATTAGTAAAAACAAACCTTACTTTATTAGGTTTCAAACTCTTTATTCTTTAAAAAAAATGAGCCTATGTCGAGGTATTTTATTGAACCCTTCTCACATTTTTCCTAAGCACTTAGGATACCAAGAATGACTACCTCCAACAACTCTCTTACAACATAAAATTATTCCCATGACTAGGTTCATGTATTTGGATTAGTCTCTTCTTTTCTCCTAAGCGGCCTTCAAGAATGACTATCTACAACAACTCTCCTAGAACATAAAATTATTCTCATGACTAGGTTCATGTATTTGGCTCTGTCTCTTCTTTTTGTGACTATTGGTATAATTAGATCTAAGGTTTTTTGCCTTGTTGTTTCTATTAGAATCTTTTTAATCCCTCTCTAAGGAGGACTACCAATACTTTTTTTGTAGGGAGTGTCCCCGCAACTGTGATTCATTTTGATTTATTTATTGATTGTTTGTTTTTTGTAATAGGTTTATATAGAGAATTTATGGTTAAAGAGACAGGGTAGAATAATTTGGTGATTAATTTCTATGGGTTATGCGAGGATATTAGGATAGTTTGGGAGGATGTTTTTGGATCAAGAGGAACTAAGATTCCAAAGTATTATAATTTATGATACCCAAATTTCACTCTTAGTAGATCAAAGGTTTGTGGGAAGGTTGGTAAGATGAACATTCTATCAAAATTCCTAACGTATGAGATACATGAGTTTTAATTAGTGGATATTGAATTTGTCAAGTTTATTCAACTTGGAGGAGCAAAACGATATGCGTTGCATCCAAAAGGATGGATATATTTTTGGTCTTGGAGAAACTTATGATTGAGGTTTAAAGGATTAGAACATGGGTGGAAGGAGAATAGGATTCTTATCATTCCCTAATCAAGAACAAACTATTCATAGTCAATAATAACCAACAATCCCTTTTAAGTTTAATTGTAAATAGTTAGAAGATGAGGAAAGTTTGAAAATAGTAAAGGATGAATGAGTTGAATATGATTCAAGCTCAAGTTACTAAGACATCTTTCAGTTTGTGAAGGCCTTGAAAGGGGTAAAAAAGGTAGTTGTTGCATAGTATTTTATGAAATTCTTAGACATGGACAATGAATTAATTAAATGGGATTCAAGAACATGTTTTTGAAAAATGTGCACAAAATTTGGAAATAGTCTTTAATGCAGAAGAAAAGGAAAGAATTTAAAGAACTTGGAAATATAAAAGCTAAAACTATTAGAAACAAGGAAGTATGATTGAAGAATGCATAACAGAGCAATATTGTTAGGAAAAAAGAGATAGAAAAAAAATTATATTTCTTTTATTATGCAAATAATAGAAAAGAATAAATACAATCCAGTAGATTGGAAGGCATGATGGAATCAAAACTTAGGAGGGAGTCTATTATTTCCAAATCATTTATATAGAACCCAAAAAATCCAATATATATAAGATTCTAAAAACTACTTCTATCTTTGCTAGAGTTTCTCAAAAGGGCAAATAAGTTCTTAATGGGGGAAGAGTCAAAAGAAGAGATATTTTTAAAGAAGAAGAGTGTTGAGGAAAATGAACATAAGTGGATAATGAAATTCTATTTAAGGTTTTATGAGCTTATACAACAAGATATATTAAGGGTAATTTATGCAGTCATAGCATTAGATAAAATGACAAGTTTTAATACTATTTTTTAGCATTAATTCCTAAACCTGATAATCTAGGAAGCTTTGAGATGTTTAGAATAATATCATTTCTTTATAGAAGTGACAAAAATGTAAAATTTGTTAATCCCTTAATGATGGCACATTACCCCATATAGTGTGGTGAATTAATCCCTATATTGTGGTGCATTACATATTATTTATGTCTTCTTGGGTCTATTAGTGGGTATATAATTAGTTGTTATTGTACACCTTTGTCTCCTATATAAAGGAAGGAGATATTCTCATTTTAGTCATCATAGTATCTTATCTTGTCTTGTGTACTAAGTACATTGTGTAAGGAGGTTCCTCCCTCAAAGAGGATCAATATTTATCTCATTTATTCATTTTTAAGGAATGGATTACTCTCTTATTGTCTATTTCTGCTCTTTTTATTCTTTTTCTGGGATGGTTGCATAACATTTGGTATAAGAGCTCTTTCCTCGGGACTGGCTTCTGCAAAACAAGTCATCTTGGTACTTTCTCTACAATTCATTTTCTATAAGGATTTAGATATTGAGGTTAAAAACCCACTTCTAGAACATGCTGAAATATTTCTAGTCCGAAATTTAGATCCTGATCCATTAGAGTTTCAACGATAATTGTGGAGGAATCTATGGTTCCTAACTAGTCCTAAACCTAGTTTAAAACATACGTTCTTCGGAAAAAGGTCATATCTGAGGAATCTAAGATCCAAATTGAGTGAGACCAGTTTCATATAAAAGAATAAATACAATTGTATATGTGGTATACGTTTCAACTACATAAACAAAATATTGGACACGTAACATATAATAAAGCGTGCTCTTCTGGATAGACAAAAAATAAGAAGCTTTGCAATATTTGGAATAACTTTTTGTTGGCACATCCAAATTAGGTAAGACTTGTGGAATTGAAAGAGGACAGATCAGGGTACCAAAAGATGAAGTTTCATACCTAGAGGAGTTTAAATTAATATTGTACCTCAGTTACAAGTCATCCCTAAAACAGTCTTCCAATCAGGGTTTGAAAAAGGTACGTCATTTTGCATTTGAATATTTTTTAGTAGAATGATATATTTTTGGTAAACCCTAGGGTCTGATATATATTTATTTTTCAAAATGCCACCAAAAGGAAGTGGAAAGAATCACACTCCACTCAAACCCACAGAGTATTCTGTTGAAATATTGTAACTTCGAAGAGTATTCTAAATGTATTTTATTGATGTACCCCAAGGGAGATGTCTTATTCCTCCATTGGGATGTTATTGTTGTATTTGTTCATCATAGAGTCATGAGGTAAATCCTCCATTATAAGTCAGGTCAATAGCACCCTAATTAATATAATATAATATTTTTTTGAGTTTTCCTAGGTGAAGTCGACTCAGTCAGTTTAGTGGGGCCGACTTGTTAGGTTAAATGTCATTTGACAAAAAGAGTATAAATAGAGCAGCTGTGTTCCTCATTTGAACATAGACTCACACTTGTGTATTGCACATAGGAGAGAGAGAGACATACCAGCAAGGAGGAGGATTACTTGTTTTGGGGTTTTATCTTATACATCGTATATAGAGGAAGTTTTGCTGGGTTTTCTTTCCCTTGAGGGTTTCCCAAGATAAATCCATGTCTATCTTGTGATTATGTTTCTTTGAGTTATTTTGCATATGCTACTATTGTGAATTTGGATTAAACACTAATGATATCTAGATAATCATATGAAATCTTAACATGGTATCAGATCTATCCTGAATAGAACAACTTTCACAAGGTGAAACTCTCTCTCCTCTCCCTCCGACAAGAAATTAGAGTTTTTGAAAAAAATGGAATTTTGAAGATCTGCTTGCATATAGAGCTATGCCTCTCGAGAGCGCATCTATTGAGCCCTATATTGAAGTTTTTGAGTGGGTTAATCTCTTGGAAATCCAAACCCTAGTTTGGCCCTGAACCAACACTACTACAAAATGAGGAATTAGGTACTACGTGACTAAAGCTTCTAGTCACCACATGTTTTTCAAGTGATTTAATATTAAATATGAGCAATTTTGATTGACCTAACTATAAATGACTAAAATTAATGACTAATTTAGTGATCAGATAACAAATATGAGTAGATAATAAGTGAGAGAGTTAAAAATGACTAACATAAACGACTAATTTAGTCACGGCGTAAAAAATGACTAGCTAAAAGAATATGATTTAGTCATTTTTAATTGTGTCATGGAAAATTGCGATTTTGACAATGAAGTGTAAATTTTGTAAATTGTCTACCTTCTATTAGTAATGTTGGTGCCATGCACCTTGATCTTCAGAGATCCAACAAAGCAATTGTAGGAATTTTCTCTTGACCATCTTTATCCCTGCTGCACCATTGTAGAAAACCTGATTAAGAGCGCTCCAAAGGAAAATTAGGTTCCTTATATGTCAATTACGAATTAGGTACTAGAACCAGTACCATATCGATACCTAGAAGCATCATAGCTAGTTATTGGTCCTTCAATGTAAGATTCCCTGTAAGTCCCATATTGAGGCACTTTTCTAACTTCAATATAAATATCATGATTTCTGACTGTCGAACTAGTTGCACTAGGCTCAGTTCCTTTAAACGTCATAGCAGTTGATCTAATTATAATTAAACTAGGGTGCTAACTGAGAACTAATCTCAGATCCATATGCACTATAAAGGTAGAGGCCCAACCCCATCTCATATTTTCAGGTAAATATTTCGATTCCTCGACCTCTTACAGGCCTCATGACCTCTTTAGTTTAAATAATACAAGGGTCCTATAACTTGCCCCATTTTTAGTGACCAAAGCACAAAATCACTAAAGGAACACTTCCATGGATACAAAAATTCAACATGTCATAATGTTGATGAGAAGAAATTAACAATCACAGAAATTAAAAAATATGATTAAACTATTGAGCCAAAGTGTTAGCATATAAACATTGCAACAAACATTGTTGGGGCAGGGTCCCGCAGCTACAGAAGAAGCTGCTAGTTTAGCGAAGAGACAAGTTTTGGCGGAAAGAAGATAAAACAGAGCTACGATGCTGTAGCATGTTTCCAGCTGGAGAGCAGAGCCGGAAACCGTGACTTTTAAGATAGAAAAGTCAAGAAAGGAAATGGTACCTGAGCGGCCGAGAAGAGAGAGCTCAACCACTGCATTGAAGGCAGTGGCGGAAGACAGGAGGGCTCAGCGACCCTCATAAAGGAGAAGGAGCAACGAGGTTGAAGCATTGAAGGTGAAGGACAAAAAAGAGAAGTGGTGCATAGTACCCATGATCAGTGCCGGGAAGCATGGAAGACTGTAGAGAGCTGTGGTGTGACGGAAAGAGGCTACCTCAAGTACAGATATGGCCGACTGTCACTAGTTAGGGTTTTGGGTTACTGTTGGGACAGGCCCACAGTGTTGTAATGGCGAGACCTTCAGGATACCTATAAAGGGATATATTTTGTATTGTAAAAGGGTTGGTTAGTTAGTTGGTTCATTCAGTAGTTAATAGTGTTTTTGCAGACCATTAGACTATTGTAGAATCCTAGATCTGGTTCTGTTATCAGCAGTAGCAATCTTACTGTAACCAGTAGCTGGCTTATAGAATATGCATGTAACGATCTGCAGGGATCGACAGAGAGGGAAGAGTATATTGTAGGAGAGAAATATAGAAGAGAAAAGAGATCTAAGAGAGAAGATCTTAAGCTACATATGCGGTGCAGCAGAACTGTGTTTTACCTTCCTCTGAGCTATAATAAAAACACAGTTCTGTGGACGTAACTTCCATTCTGGAGGTGAACCACGTTAAAATCAAGTGTTATGTGATTGGTTTACTTGTTATGTTACTTATGCAATTCTCAGTCATTTCATGGACTTTGTTTACAGTTTAATGAATGAATGTGTTAATCAGTTCACAGCAATATAGAAGGATAAACATAAGTTAAAGTCTTTGGCATGCTGTATATGGTTCATTTATGCTTTGCATGAAACCGTCACTAGTGTAGTATCGAATAGCCTTGTATGTTAATTCTTGCACGTCGACACGAGCAATGCTAAGTGCGCTAAACCGTGAAGGTAGGATATCACAGAGAGGTGATATCGTACCGACAGAGGAGCTACGATGCGCGATACCGCTGGTTGAGGACTTAGCGTTGGGCAGGAGCTGCGTGTCGCACAGTGCACGGTAATGCGATAAGGCTGGAGATATCACGAGTTAGGGAAAGTGCGCACCGCAGAAAAGGACCGTGCATCGGTTCAAAGGAATATCTCGTGGCTAGAAGAACTGCGAGATGAGGAGATCGCACGACGCGAGCAGGAGATCGCGTGACGCACAAAGAAAGAGACCTCGCAGCTAGGGGAACTGCGAGCCACTAGTAGGATTGCCACAAAACCTGGTCCAAGACACTTGAATCCTTGGCCAACCCATTAGAGTCACTTCGGGTGAGACTTCAGACTGCTTTGCGGTCTGTCGCCGAAAGGGCCAGTGAGCTAGGGGTGTTGTTGGTTGATTATAGTTAACCTAGGTCTGCCCAAAGCAGCCAACAAACACACAAGGAAAGGGCGAGATAACAAGGACAACACACAAAGAAAAAACGAGATAAAAAACATGAAAAAACCAAGAAGATATCAATAATATATATATTGCATATATGTACAATAAAAATACTTTTAGTCCAAAAATTAGTTAGCTAATTTAAGGGTTTAAGCGTCACTCTGGCAAGCTCTTGCATAGCTCAGAATTCGCGAGGTAAAAACTGGGGATATCAGAGCCGCGTAGTAGGAGATAAAATATTACATTGGAAGGGATGAGATATTTATTAAGGGAACAATGTTCCTTCCTTACAGGGTTTCCTTTTCCGTTGGCGCTCTTCCTCTCTCTTCCTATACATGTACATTTCAATTCACTTTCTGAATGCATCTCCCTAAAAACAAAATTATTTTTAAAGTATTGCTCTGTGTTTGACATTTTTACTTCGAGGCCTTTCTTGTTCCATATACGACTTTTCTTTGGTCCTCGTCTTCAATTTGTCCATCAGGATCTTTTAGCCAGTTTGGGGTAATCAAACGACTTAGGATTTCTCGGAATAAAAAGGTTTGTCTTGAAATTCCTTTTTAACGACTTCAATTATTATTAACCATATTTTATATGCATTGACATATCATGCAAGACTTCTCGATATAATATTTTAAAGGCTTAATTTATGCAATTGTTCTAAATTGTAAATCATATTCTATGGGATTTATTATTGTCAGTTATAACTTATCATTAATCAATTTGGTATATGTTGTGGTATACTTTTTTTACTTTTCATGAAATACATATTCTAGGGAAACCCACTGGGCATTTCTCCTCATTCTGAGGATGGTACCCAGAGTGAACCAGGCTCTTAATAGCTCAGGGCCTCATTAAGACATGTTCCTCACAGGATTTGATTCTGTGTGGGGAGGATAAGAATCATCTCAATCTCTTAGGCTATACCAAATTGATATGTTGTGATATACTTTATAATCGATGAAAGGATAATTAATCATGTTGATGATTCCCATAGGTTATCAGCATTGTTGCCTAGATATCTAGTTACTTATTTCTTAAGAAAATCTGTTGGCTCATGATGACAGTTATGCACCATGCCTTGCTTGAATATTACAGAGGAATTTGTTTCTGGCATGTAGCATAATTTTAGGTCTTCTCACTAGTAGAGAAGAGGGAAAGTGTAAGTTCGAGGTGTAGATTCCCAACATAATTTTTATTAAAGTATATCTTTATACATGTACCCAGTTCTTTTGACCTTCTAAACTTTTTGTAGGAACAATTGAAGAGTTTTATATTTTTCCTTAAAAGTTAGTGGCCTATTCTTCCCCTTTTTTTTTCCTGGAAAAAGTTTGTAACATTTTATTAGATATAAAAGAGTACATTATGTAGATTTGTTTCTCAACACTTTCATAAAATTAAAACCTACATCCCTTGGGTTTGGCAAGCATCTTGTACTATCTACCTTAACATTGTTTTCCAAAAAATATTCCTTCAACTATAAAGATTTTATCCTCTATCTAGTCTATAATAGCTCTAATGGAAAAAAAACTGACACCAAATGGCCTAATATGCAAGCTCACTACTAATCCATTCAAAGGTTGTTTTACAACTCAAACTAGCATGTGTAATTAAAGCCAAAAACAACAATCCTATCCCAACCGCAACTTAGATGTGTTACTCATTGTCATCTTAGTAACCACCTCTCTACACTTTAGGTTGGATATTCTTCAACTCAAGGTGGAATTTCCTAGGATAGGATTACTAAGCTATGGAAATGAAGGATCAAAGTGCTTTGGAGATTTAGCTTAGCAAAACAATTTTATTTTTATATTAGGATCTAAAAAGGGGTGATGGGAGGACCATGAAGACCAGTGCCAATACAACAGGGAAAATGAAGTCAAGGGAATCTAGTCTATGAAAGGGGCAAGTTCATGAAGGGTTAGGTAAATTAGGGCTGCATTCTCATGCCACAAATAAATCTTAACACACTGAAAAATGAATGTGGGAGTCTGCTAGAACCCAAGAATGTTGCTGCATCAAAATATTGCTAATTATCCTATCACTTATACAATGAAGTATAATAAGAAACAAATTTATAAAGATGATATGAGCAATGTAATATAATTGTGCATAAGAAACAAAGGGAATTTAGAGGAAATCCTTCTCACATAAACCCTTTCCAATAAGGTAAGTTACCCTTTCAGTGGGCCCCAATCAAAAGCTATAGTTCTACAATTTATTAGCAACATTTAGAAATAGGAACACAAATGCCAAACTTTGAATGGAGAAGAAACTGTTTCACTTCAAGTTTCACCATGAAATATATGTCCATCTGACTCCAGTAGTCTCCACGAGAGAGATAACTCTCAAAATCCAACCATGACAAATGAATGAGAGAACCAAGCCTTGTATAGGTTGTATCTCTATCTCATTTTACAATAAAATATCAATAACTAGGATAAAACTCCAGATCTATCCTAGGGAGGAATTAACAATGAATATCGTCCAATAAACCCTAACGACATCCATGAAATATGCATGAAGTAAGGTGGTCAAAGACACAAATATCCAAGAGAGAAAAAGGCCCAAGGAGGAGGTTTCCTTCACCAATGAGGGTGAAAACAAATCAAAACCTAATGGAAAATCCTCCAAGGCTCTATCAAGTGACGTGCTCTAAAGGAAGTTCTCCAATCATGTCATAGGTCCTCAAAACATGGTAGTCAGACCCTATATCTAGGGTTTGGTGATCCTATATCTCCTCCAATGATTGATAGAAATCCACAAAAGGTGTGCTAGAAATTAGAAACTCTCCTAAAGAGACGACCCCTCCAAATATTGTAGAAAATATCTCCAAACTGGGATGACTCCATGAATAAGGGAACATAGTCCTTAAGTGATGCAACAATCCTCCTCAAATATGTGTAGTAATTAAGCGAAACCTCTCCCAAATGGGATGGATTCTCCAAAATCATGAACAAGTGCACCAACAACCTAAAATGATGGAGTGCTCCTTTACATTTGATAATAAATAGGGCCAAGAAGGTGATCGCTCCATCAAAATAGAAATTGTATACTCTTGATCTAGGGTCAGAATCTCTAACTAGTAATGTCTCACCAAAACGAGCCTAGACATGAGTGCAAACCCTCCTTCACGCGGATCGCTGGCCTTTAATGAATCTAGAATACTATTTTGTTGCAGGTTGATTTAGGTGAATAACGGGGAGTTAAACCTCCCTTACTGCCAAGCTGCCACAGGTCTACATGTTTCCAAAGATGTAAGAAGACTTGAGCAACAAAATTTAGCAGTCATGCTGTAAGTGCATTTGAAAATAATGCTGTAGAGAGGGGTATTTGCAGGCCTATATTCTTCCATTTATAGTTAAGTGAAACCTGTCCCAAGTGGGATGGATTCTCTGAAATCATGAACAAGTGCATCAAAAACCTGAAATGATGGAAAGCTCCTCTAAATTTGATAATAAATGGGGTCAAGAAGGTGATCGCTCCATCAAAATAGAAATTGCATACCCTTGATATAGGGTTAGAAGCTCTAACTAGTAACATCTCACCAAAACGAGTCTAGACATGAGTACAAACCCTCCTCCATGTGGATCGCTGGCCTTTGATGAATTTGGAATACTGTTTTGTTGCAGGCTGATTTAGGTGAATAATGGGGAGTTAAACCTCCCTTATTGCCAAGTTTCCATAGGTATACAAGATGCCAAATATGTAAGAAGAATTGAGAAGCAAAATTCAGCAGTCATGTTGTAAGTGCATTTGAAAATAATGTTGTAGACACGGGTATTTGCAGGCCTAGATTCTTCCATTAATCGTGTAACACAAGGCACTCCTTTAACTGCCGATGAGGAACACTTTCACTCAGGAAGGTGTCCATCAAATCTCAAGCACAAAAGTGTGGACTAAAACCATGACAAACTACTAAAGTGCAAGTCACTGTAGGGATCTGAATAAATCAAATTTCCTTTTATGTTGGATGATATTTCTTCAGGACTGCAAATAATGCAACATTTCTTTAGCTCAAAACCATCTAGTAACATTTCTGTTGTGTCCTAAAGGACTGGTTTGCTGCTGCAAGTTTTCATGCCCTTCTATAGGTTGGATTACTTCTATATTCATCATACATAGGATAGAGAGAGGGCACCCATAGAGAATTAATCACCTATCATGAAATCATCACATGAGCAAGAGAATTATAAGAGAAAAGGGGCCCCACCACAAAGGCCAGGCAACCATTCTATAGGAAAAGTGTACTTCATATGATCAAGATGCTATATCAACCATAGATGCCAAAATTCTTCACCAAAAAGGAGGCATGATCAAGCGACATGAGAGTGGAATGAACCAACCACAACAACAACCAACCATAAGAGATCATAGAAATATCAACCATATCTCATAGCTACTAGCTGAAATATATCATGAACATCAATCTGCTAGAGCATTATCAACAATAGGGAATCATCACACATGAGGGAAGAATCTAGCATAAAGGAACATAATCCACCCGTATCTACATCAATCTGTACCCCCTACTGAGAATGTGACAAAAATCACATGTGGACACCCATGCAAAATGGAAGGTAACAGGCTGAAAGCCAATCTATAGAAAAACTATTCCAACAAAAGAGGGTATAAATAACAGTATCATTAAGAAAGAGAAATATCTGAATTATCTTTATGCATAAAGGGGATTTCGCATGATCTGACTTCCATTGTCAGGTCTGGTAGGATTTTACCCTCCTTAAATATAAAGTATTTTCCAACCAAACTGTGTATTGAGAGATGAAAAGTCAAAATATTCCATTGGCAGCCTTGGCAAGACTGTATCTTATTGTTTTGCAAAAAGTATTAGTTTAACTATAAAGCCTTTATCATCTACTTATTCTATAACAAATCTAAAGGAAAAAAATATGATAACCAATGGCCTAATATGCAGCTCAGTACTAATCCATCTGAAGGCTAAAAGTCAAGACATTTAAGACAATTCTAGTAAAATTGGGTTTGAAACAACAATATAAATGAGAAAGATAATCCTTTGAATTGTATTTAGGCCTAAAAGGATTTTGGCATGATCATCACTTTATTTCCATTGGTACGCTTGAACACTCCTTAAAGACAAAATAATTTTCCAACCAAACTTTATGTGAGAGCTAAATACTCAGAATATTCCTTTAGCAACCTTCGCAAGCCTGTGCTTTTCTTAAAGACTTCTAAGAGACTTTTCTAGCAGAACTATGAATGAAATCTTGTAGAAAAATAAAGCTTTTAAACTTTTCTTAATAAGAACACAAAGATATTTACTAAGATTGAACATTCTAAAATACAACCCACAAGCTAAATCTACTGCAACTACATATTGCCTTATAGTAACCTAACTATCTTTTGCTATTGAAACAACTTCATGATCAAAGTATTCTCCTTTCAAATGCATTAGTATCAGATTGAATTTCCATGGATGATATGGCATACCAATACCCTCTTTGTACTCATGTATGCAGGACCCAGGTTTTATTGAAATTGAAACTCAAGCCTTCATTGGACAGAAGATCAGCCACTGCATTTATTTCTTTATAAACATGGATAAATGATACATTTCAAAAGGAAGATTCCACCTATTTTAACTGATCTAAGATTGGGAGAAAAAATAGGCAGGTTATCCATCCCGAACCTAGTATTAATCCAATTAATAACTATTGAAGAATCACCAAATCCTAAAGGTCTTGCTGTTGTTTTTCCAAATCCAGCTTTATCAACAATTTGAATGTGAACAGTTCAGCCCTGTTATTTAATCCTTTCCCTAACCCTACTTTAAAGTGAAAATAATGAGTTTTGGACAAAATTAGCACCTCACCTGCTTCACTTACCTCTGGATTCCCTTAGCTAGCTCCATTGAAATAGCCCTAGGCCCTTCTCCTCCTATTTGGTGTTGATTTTTGTTGAGCAGCATTGAGAGCCATTCTCTTAAGATAATGGGGACATCTAGCCAAGGACCAAGATGTGGAACCAGTTCAACACTAGGGAAATAAGCCTTTATTTGAGTGGTAATTCTGTTGAATTGGGACATTAGGTCAAGGATTTTGATAGGAGAACCATCCTTAGGGGGAATTTATAACTTATTTCATGCATAACATCAAATGCATAAGTTACAAGATTGTTGTCAGATTTCTTTGCAACATATTTTTCAAGGTTATATTTTTGTTGCATAATATCATGGCATGTATGGATTGGAATGGTAATTTTAAGGAATTAATTGCCATGTATTGTTGTTCCTTGGGGATGGTCTATACAAAATCCTGCCACAGATTGACAACATGTCCCATGCAACTAAAAAATATTATATGGAAGATTATAGTCACTATAACTACTAAATTTGAGGAAATTTTCTAGCTCACTATAACATACTTCAAGACTTCCCCATACACAATCCAATGTCAGCTCCAAAATAATACCTTGGTATGCTCACAAATTTGGCACTGTATTGCTTAAATGTCTTCTTCAATGATGCTCCTAGCCTATTCTTACTTCAAAGGGATATGCTTTGTTTTTCTCTTTAGTTATATGCTCTCCAAGTTTTCTATTGCTCTTCAAAGGTCCAATACTTTCTTTGAGTCTTGACACTTGTGCCAAAACAATTTACAACTCGGCTCATCATGTCTGCCCACAATATTGAGCAAATATGATTTTTTTGCATCCCTTATGATATTCAAATGTACTCTTCAAAACACTTCTTCAATTGTTTATAATAGTTCATCAAATAGTCCCTCAAGTGATGGTCTAGTGGTTCGTCCTCTTAGCATATTCTATGCAGTCCCAAGCTTGGTCTTATCAACAATACTTGTATAGTCAATGATTTCCTATTTCAATTCCTCAAGCAACCCTTAAGATTAGTTTTTAACATGTCCATTTTACCTCTTCAAAATTATCTTGTAATAAATTCTTTCTCAGTGCTTTGATATTCTCAAGCCTTTAAGAAGTTCACAACTATTCCAAGAATTGTGGCAAAAGATTTCTCAAACAAGTCCAACTCTGATCCTAAAACCCAGTCTGAATATGTTTTATCAAAATATTACAAATAGTACCAAAATTGTACTTACATAAGACTGGTATGTCTCCTTGATCATCCTTGGTCTGTAGCCTTCATTTCTTCCCCCCAATTCTCCTTTTTGCTTCCTCACATCTTTGCTACTAGGTTTGCTGCCTCAGACTTGTCCTCTTCACCTTTTCTAGCCTTTAGTCTAGCTTGTATTTATACACTTTTCGAATGACTTATGGGTATGACACATGAATCTAATTAGGGCCAAAATGTACTTGTTTGAGCCAAACTTTGGAGCCAACTTGTGTGCTCCTTCAAACAATTTAAAGTGTCTTAATAGTTGTGTCTCTTCCACACATTATGTAGATGGCCAACCTGTGGTTCTTCAAACTGCTTTGTGATTCTTGATGACTAAGTTATACATTTGACTATGTGTTCATTGACATATTGTTTGCAACAAACATTGAATGCCATATAAACAACAAATTATATCTTTTATTTTGTACTTCTAACACAGTTATACTTACTAAGTCAAATATTTCTATGTTATGAAACAAATGCTTTGGGTTTCAATGGATATCACTAGGGGATCATATTTGATAGACCTCAATACTCTCCAAGAGTCTCTATTTGTTTAAACACAACCAATAATTCTTGTGGTTGCACAATTCATTATTGCATACTTCTTTCACCTTTTGTCACCAACACATTATTTGCAATGCCTCTATTTGTAGATCCTCTATAAGCCATGTTCATAGGTTCTTTATACCAAAGGGATTTGATCCTTCAAGGTTGAAATATTCTCCACAACCATTCATTGATTCATTTCCTCAATCATTCAAAAACTAGCTTGACATCTATGACCCCATTTGACATCAATGACAACACAATGAACACATTCTCAATATTCTTCTCCTAGTTCCCTCTAGGACTAACTATCCCTTCTCATGAGCAGGAGATTGCTTTATTTGATGTATCTCCACCTTTTGGAATGAGGAACCCCAATTTTGTAGTATTCATTTTCTTTCATATGTGTAGTAGTGTAGTGACAAGCAAGGCTAAATGCCCATTTCCTCCTTTTTGTTTTACTTTTAAGTTCTAATTATTCTTTTATCAAACAATTATAGCAGAAGATATAGGTATGCCAAATATGTTACAAACCTGAGAACCATATTTTATCGCAGAAAAACATAAAAAAATGTAGGATTCAATATATATACTATAATGTATGGTGGCCCCCAAAAATAAAACTATTGGGTGGGGTCAAAGGAATGCATCAATAGAATCCTAGTATTATTATTCGAATGTTAATAACTCCAACAAATTTAACTGGAATGAAACACCTTCAAGTGTTTATCAATTTTGTAATTTGATCCATATGATTGTATCATGATTCATAGTACAATGGAAAAATTCTTGAAGCCGATGATAAAGGTTTAACTATTTCTCTGTATAATTAGTATATCTTTCAGTTATATAACATTTTACATTGAATTTGAGCTGTCCAAAAAGGCCATATCTTGCAATTTTTTCAGTTTCTTCCTATCCTGCTAAAATGATAGTGCTATCTCCTAACTTCTTTTTTCTCATTTTCAGGTATTCCAGTTTTTTCGTTCCAAATGTCATAGGAATTTCAAAATGAAACACAACCCTCGAAAGGTGAAGTGGACTAAAGCATAATAAAAGATACATAGAAAAGAACGTACTGAGGTATCTTTTGTGTGCCCAAGACACATGTTGACATGTTTTCCCATGTTTGCCATGTTGTGCCAAAATTTTCATCCAAACTTGCAATTCATATGATTACTTATTTGGGTCTATATCTTTGCACTTAGGTAGTTTCCAGAACAAACTTTGAGATTAGTCAATTTTTGCAACAATAGTAATTTTTTTTAACAATTTTGAAGAATGCAAGGAAAACCATTTCATTTTTTGTGCCATACCAAATGCTTAAGGCCATGTTTGGATGTGGATGGAGTTCATTTCATGACATTATTAGACATGCAAAATTTTCAGTTAATATTGTTGCTTTGAAACAAACATGACACAACGTTCGATTTTGAGAGAAGAAGAAATAGGCCTGAGAGATATGATAGAAATGTTCAAAATACTTTGAAGGCCATCAAGAATATTGAGGAAGTTTGTGTTAGCAGGGAGGCAAAATTATGGGAGAACAGTTTTGTCTCATTCTCTTCAACTTTTCTTGTAAAAGAGTCAAGGGATAATAACTAAAAATTATCTAATTGGTTATCTTCTAACTGCCGTGGCTTATAGAACATGTGTGTCCAAATATAGTAGAACCAACATACAACATTTGTTTGTTCTCAAATATTACATTCTTTGTGGTGATTGTTTTTCCTGTCTTTATTACTTTTCCCATGGTGCACTTCTGGAGTTTCCTTGATTTGATAATTATTAGTACACGTCTAGTTGTGGCTAAATCTAAGGCGGGATGGACAGAGATAAACTTAAAAACATGATTGAATGTTTCACATTGATACAATAAACTTAGAAACATACCACCCCACCAAACTTGTTTTTTCCCCCAACAACGTTCTCCAGCTAGCACTTGTAAAAGTGCTTGAAGGCTCTATTTCTCAAACTCTCATATTTTGTTCTTATACTGCTACAATGCATCCTTCATTTCCCAACTATTTTCCTCTTTGGGTCTGTCCTTATTTCTTACAAAGTACTTCTGCCTTCATTTTTCCAAAGTCGGTTTCCTTATGTGCAAGTATCTTATCCACCTTCAACTCTACCCTGTCTACAATCATCCCAAAATCTTGTGTTAGTGCAACACTCTCAGGATCACCTTAGTAAAATCTACATGGATTCAACTGACTAAAGTGGAAAACTAGATGATGTGTCTCATGCGCTCTGGTAACTCCAATCATAAAGTGACATTACCAATTTTCTCAAGTACCTTAAATGACCCCTTGAAATGTCACAACAAAGTGCAGGTCATGCCACTAAACTGTTTCTCCCCAACTTAAGTAAGACCTTGCCACCCACTTAGAATTTTAAATCCCAATGGTCACAATATTCCCAATGATTCATCCTCTCTATTTTGTTTGTCAATTGAACACAATCCATTTCCAACCTATCCTACCATATGTGCAATATGAAGTAGCTGGCAGATTGTTGAAAGTAGCTCCTTGTAACATCAGTTTAGATAAGTGTATTCATTGTTCTGGAATACTTTGTTGCTATGAATTTAATTCTATATGGTTATCATTATGCCCAACCTTGTTTGAATTACATAGACAAAGTATATATTAGTTGTGTTGTTTGCTTATTTTCTGCATGGGCTAATCCAAATCAAGGGATATGCATGGAATGTTATCCAGCTACGTGCTTGAATAAAAAATGTTCTTTTGGAAATGGTGTGATCAAGCCTTTGTACAACACAGTTTATTAATTGTTTGATATTTTTGTTTAAGAAGAGATTTGATCATTTCATTTGGCACCTAGATTGTAAGTATTCAATGAATTCTTGAATGTTTGCTAAAATCTATTTAAATTGTTATACAATTCCAAGTCCCTTTAACTAGTTGTTGATTCCATTTGGGAATTTTTATTCTGAAGAGGAATAAGGCAATTGTTGTTAGCTTCAATTAGCATTTTGGTTGTGTAGAAGAATTGGGAATTTTCTGCCTTACATTAGCATTTCAATTAGTAAAATATGAGATAATTGATTTTAGTTTCACATTTGTAAACCAATTGGTAATGGAACATAATAAGTGCTTGTTGTATCACTTTGAAAATTTGACTTGATTGTAGAAAATAGTATGATAATTATTGTTGCATTACTTTGGAAAATTGTTTCATAACAAGTTTTGGGTTCATATTAGGTCAGGAATATGCCAAGTTCATGGCTTTTATTGCTCGAAGAAATTCATTCAGAATTTTTGTTCTTAAGCATTAATGAGTGTGTGTTTTCTTGTATGAGAACGATACTTTCATGGGGTAAAATCATTGCCATAAGTTCTGCAAGTAAACCATTAAGAAATTGATTTCATGGGGAGAAATTGTAGCACATAATTCCTACAATACAACAGAGCAAGAAAGTGATCTCACAGAGGAAGAAACTTTGTCTGTATTGATTAAGAATGTAGCCTCCCATGCATCCAGTCAAAGTGTTTGAAGAATTGATTCAACCAACCAGCACATTATTGCAAAATGTTTTAGGCATAAAATACAATCCTGTGTTTTCCTTGTGAATGGTGCATTTCCTTTGCCAACATAAATTTGGGTGGGAAATGGTTGTGGGGTTAATTCAAGGAATTTTTGGGCATGGAACCTCTTGACCTTGGATGTACTTATCTTTATTCCTATAGATCATTGTGACATCAATCCCTTTATATGGGAAAATCACTCCCCACAAAAACTTCATAACATTGATGGTTATGATCTTATGAAAATGTTTTTGGTTGTGAGATGAAATCAATCTTATTCATATCCTTTCATTGCAAGAAATCTTGCTTATAGTGGCACTGAAATAGTACAATCATTCCAATATCTTCCCGTTGTCTTCTTTGAAGTATTTCTTCTACATTTTTTTGTTATATATGTTGGATTTGAAAATAGTTCTGTTGGTATCATTTGATTTTAATAAATCTTACTTAGAGTGGCACTCAAATAACAAAAGCATGCCGATATTTTGTGATTATTCTTATATAATTTTTGTATATGTTGGATTTTGGTTGAAATACATTGTTGGGGACAAATTGGAAGTTTAAAAACTTGATCATTTCATGGAGGGTAGATATAACGATGCAATTAAATTGTTTACTATAGGGGGAGATTGGATTGTCGAACACACTAATGCTTGGATTGGTTATCATTGAAAATATTTGTTTTAGTAGAAAGTGATGAATTAACATACAAAATAATTATTATCAAGTTACTATAGATACATAATGGCTTACCTTGTAATATTCCTTCAAGTCTTTCAAATGCATTTATTAAGTGCAAAATGACTTGAAGGACTAGTACAGGGTAAGCCATTATGGATCTACAGTAACTTGATAATCATTACTTCATATGCTTGAAAGATGCAAAAATTGTTTGAATATCATCATTAAAAAGAAATAACAACTTCTTAAAGGGTGCTAGATCAATGATAGATCACTTGCCTAATTATAGGAAAGAGGTTGGTGGTTCGATTCCTCCATGCCCTATCATAAATTTATGACTAGAAAAATGACTAAATTCACATATATATGACTATTAGTAGCTAATTTCCCATATCTTATAGCACGAAAAATGTTTAGTCGTATTTAGCTTAGTCATTAATCTATTATCACTAGCAGTTTATTTAGTCGTATATTTGGTCACTAATTGCTGCAATCAGTGACTAAATCAATGACTAAATCCGTGACTAAATTCGTGACTAAATCAATGACTATTAATGAAATCAATGACTATCAATGACTAAATAAATGACTAATAAGTCAAGCTATTAATGACTAAGTGAAATACGACTAAGTTAGTCAAGCTATAAGAAAGTGGAAATTAGCTACTATTAGTCGTTGACTAAAAAATAATTGTTTATAACCGGATTTTAGTCATTTTTTTAGGCATTAATTTCTCATTTTGTACTAGTGCAGAAAATTGCAGAAAACCAAAACCAGAAATATGCAGAAACTGAAACCTTGCAAGAAATTATTGAAGGGTGAAGATTTGGAATCCCCAGAAACCAAGTGGACCAACCAACTTGCCTTAGTCAAGCACATCTCCTGGGAAGGTCAACTTTTCATTTTGAGAAATTTCAATTTTTAGTGATCTCCTAGATAAGATGGCCCCAAGCACTAAGCTTAAGGACAAGATGGAAGGCATTGAAAACTTACAAGCATGAAAGTATAGGATTGGTATCATTCTTAGAGATAATGATCTTGAAAAATACATCAAGGCTGATGAAGTTCCTAAACCATAAGAATATGAAGTTAAGGAGAAGCACCATAAGGACCTAATCAAGGCAATGAGGATCATTGTTGATTCTATCAAAGATCACTTGATCCCTCAAGTTTCATCTAAAGAGACACCAAAGAAAATGTATGATGCCCTTTCTAGAATGTATGAGGCAAGGAACATCAACAAAAATATGAATTTGAGAGATCAACTGAAGAGTACCAATATGAGTAAAGGACAATCCATTCAAGATTATTGCAAAAGGGTCTCTAAGTTCAAGGAACAACTAGATGCCATTGGATACTCCCTTGATGAATATTAACTAGTCATGACTTCTCTCAATGGTCTCACTAGACCTTGGGAGCCATTCATATAGACTATGTGTTCCAAAAAACAAAGTATGAAGTTTGACATTGTATGGGAAGATTGCATCCAAGAAGAAGCTAGAGTAGCTAACAAAGAACCTCTACTTAAAGAATATGATAAAGCTATAGCCATACATACTAGAAGAAGAAGAAAATAAAACTTCAAAAAGGATAATCACAAGGAGTATAGACCTCCAAAGAAGTTTCAAAGGAAAAGAGAAAAAAATAAAAATAAATACTACTAAAATACCAATGTTATGACTGTCATAATATAGGACACCTTTCTAGAGAGTGTTCATTGAAGAAAAACAAAATACATAATTCCCATCTAGCTGAATATGAGCATGAAGAAGAAGAAGAAAGACTTCGAAAGAGACAAGAAAAAGAAGAAGATGTAGAATAATATGTACTATTCTCTGCACTCTCTGGGTCTGTAATACCTGGAGAGGATACATGGCTTATTGATAGTGGTGCTTCAAAGCACATGATAGGGAAGAAGCAAATTCTATCAAGACTTGAAGAAAATAACTCTCCTCAAAAGGTATCATTAGGCGATGACTATCAATATCCCATCAAAGGCATTGGTGAATCAAGCTACAAGCTTGACTCTGGAACCTTCATGAAGATGAAAGAAGTAATTTATGTCCCAGTTTTGAAAAAGAAGCCACTTTCTATCTTAACACTAGATAAGAAAGGATACATAGTTTCTCTTATAGATGGACAAGTACTCATGTGGACCAAAGGAAAAACAAATGAATATGTTGTGGTCATTGGTGAAGAAGAAGGAGGATTGTACAAAATCAAGGGACATCTAGAAACAACCCTTGTCCATGAGACCACTAGCTCAAGTGAACTATGGAATATAAAACTTGCTCACATCAACTAAAAAGCATTACCCTATGTGAGAAAGGTTGTAACAAGTTTACCATATTTGAATATTGATCATGAAGGTACTTGCATAGGATGTGCAAGAGGAAAGAACAACAAGAATCCATTTATGAAAAGTGAAACAAAGACTAAAGGTACATTGGAATTAATTAATTCAGATGTATATGGTTTTATTCACTCCACATATTTATGTGGATATGAATACTATGTTAAATTTATTAATGACTATTCAATAAATACATGGATATACTTCTTGAAGAAAAATAGTGAAGTGTTCAGGAAATTCAAGGAATTCAAAGCCTTGATAGAGAACCATTCAGAAAGAAGAATCAAGAAATTGAGTTAAGATAATGGTGGAGAATATACTTCAAAATTTTTTGAAGCATTTTGAAAAGAATTTGGAATTAAGAGGGAACTAACCATTCCCTAAAATCCCCAATAGAATGGTGTTGCAGAAAGAAATAATAGAACCATTATGGAAGTAGTGAATACAATGATTCATGATCAAGACCTTCCCATGCATCTATGGGATGAAGCAGTAAGAACAACAATGTATATGCAGAATAGATTATCTCAAAATGATCTTGGATTCAATACTCCTGAAGAAATGTATATAGGAAAGAAACCTAAAGTGATTCATCTCAAGATATTTGGCTGTCCACTATATGTTCATATTTCGAAAGAGAAGAGAACCAAGTTGGATCCTTCTGGAAAGAAGGGAATGCTTGTTGGATACTGTGAAGTCTCCAAAGCCTTTAGGATATACCTTTAATGATTCCATCATATAGATATTAGTAGTGATTTAACATTTGACAAAGAAACAACTCTTATGAAATCCATAAGGTGTCATCTTGAATAAGTACATGAAGAGGATGTACCTCCCATAAAGGTAGAAGTTGAACCATCTCCTGAAATAGTAGTATCAGAAGATCATGATATGCTAGAACCTTAGGAAACCGCTACTATGGATATATCTCAAAAGAGAAAATATGCTTGGGTAAGAGAAAACATAAAAGAAGAAGAGAAGTATGGAGCTCAAGAAGGCTCTGGAAGAACAATAAAGGGATCAAATCCATTCTCCAATTATGTAGCGTTGATGTGTGATGTTGTAGATCAAGAACCCAGTAGCTATGAGTAAGATGCACAAAAGAAAGAATGGGTGGAAGCAATGACGGAAGAGCTCCAGTCAATAATGAAGAATGATGTTTGGGATATAGTACCCAAACCAGAAAAAAAAGAGTGTGGTATCCTCAAAGTGGATATAAAAGATAAAACATGCAGTTGATCGAAGTATTGCAAAATACAAGGCAATATTTGTGGCCCGAGGATTCTCTCCAAAAGAGGGAATTGTTTATGAAGATACATTTGCTCAAATTAGAAAGGTACACTTCCATCAGAACCATCATGTCACTTGCTTCCATGATGAAGTGGGATCTACACCAGATGGATGTAAATACAACCTTCCTCAATGGTGTGATTGAGGAAGAAGTATACATCAAACAACCACTTGTATGTGAAGTCGAAGATAGAGTGACTCATGTATGTAAGTTGAAAAATGATATGTATGGACTAAAGTAAGCTCCTAGATATTGGTATGGAAGAATATATAGCTTCTTGACATGCTTTGGATTTACCACAAGTAAAGTTCATCCTATCCATTAAATGGAATTTATGGATGATGAACTTGCCATACTATTGATGTATGTGGATGATCTATTTATGACAGGAAATGAGAAACATATTGCAGATTGCAAGAAGAAGCTAGCTGAAGAATTTAAGATGAAATATATTGGATTGATGCACTATTTTCTTGGGTTAAGAGTGTGGCAGAGCCTTGAAGGAATCTTTCTGAACCAGGTCTATTTGACATGGAGTTGGATACCACAGTGATTCTATGTGACAAATAGAGTTGTGTAAATATGATAGAGAATCCCGCGTTCCATGATAAATCAAAGGACATATAAATCTGATACTTTTACATAAGGGATATGGTACATAAGGTAGCTATAAAAATCGAGTATGTGAGTACCAATGAGCAAGTTGCTGATGTGATGACCAAGCCTCGATCTCGAGTAAAATTTGAATACTTATGTGAAAATATTGGTGTATTCCGAAAATACTTTCCTCGCAAGGAGGACAATTGATGATGATGATACATAATTTCCTTTCAAGGAGGAACAATGAATATATGGACCCTCCTTGAAAAGGTGGAGCAGGTTGAATATATGATCCCTCCTCCGAAAAAAGGGGAGAAGGTTGAGGATATGGATCCTCCCTAGAAATGGGGAGTGATGATGAGACTGTCATTGATGTTGGGATGGAAATGATGCTCTAGTAAAAAAGAGACCATGTGCTCTTGTAGATGCTTATATGGTCCGACATTCACTTGTGGATGATAGTATCCTCTTTTGAGGATGGTCTTGCAGACAATAACAACATCCTCTTAAGAGTGGTCCTAGCTCTTACTGAATAAGGATGGTCCTGTAGACATTAATAATATTGCATGGAGAGTGTAAGCACATTCATTTGTATATGTTGCAGAATAACACTCGCTTGGGAGTGGTCCTAGTTTTACAGATGAGGATTCTCTACAATGATTCCTTACAGTCGATAGGTCTTGCATTCAGGTGCGGATGAGATATGTAGTTGCAGACGATACTATCGCATGGAGAGTGTACCTACATTCATTTGTAGATGTCATAGAATAACACTCGCTTCAGAGTGGTCCTAGATTTAAAGCTGAGGATGCTCTATAATGAGTCCTTACAGATGACAGGTCATGCATTCAGTTTCAGACAAGATCTACAATTGTAGATGAAACTCTCGTATGGAGAGTTTTCCTAAATTCATATGTAGATGCCGTTGTATAACACTCTCTTGTAGTGGTCCTAGCCATAACAAGATGAGGATAATATATATTGATTCGTGCATTCAGTTGCAGACAATAGCTCCAGCATTCATCTACAAACAAGATCTACATTTAGTTGTAGACAATATTGTCCTACATTTGTTTGCAGATGATCTAACTGGTCGATACTATGGATGGTCCTCCTTAAGGGGAGCTAATATGATGAGGATTGCATCATCCTTGGACTTATGTCCTAAAGTGATAAGGATTGATCATCCCGCAAAGAGATCATGTGTATTGTAGGTAGTGTTGCAGAAAAGGATCAAGAAGATCGAAGTGTTGCGGCAAAGGATTGATAATATTGAAGTGCTTCTGTAAAGTATTGAGAAGATCGAAGTGCTACTGTAAAGGATCGAGAAGATTTAAGAGCTGTTACAAAGGATCGAGGAGATCGAAGTTCTGCTGCAAAGGATCAAGAAGATCGAAGTGTTGCTGCAAAGGATAGAGAAGATCAAAGTGGTACTGTAATGGATCAAGAAGTTTGAAGTGTGGTTACAAGGGAATGAAAGATCAAAGTGTTTCCGCAAATGATCAAGTGATTGAGTGCTGCAGAAGATGAAGACTCAGTGTTGTCGAAGATGATGTTCCAATACTGAAGATATTCTAGTAACAGTTACAGTTGTTGATGATTGTTGAAAACTTCCTATGACGTATAGATGTATTACCTTGATACTACTGAAGATGCTCTCTCTAGTTACTCGTATAGTTGATGATGTTGCTGTCAGTAGAATACCCTCCTCATTAATGGGGACTGTTGATAAATTGTAACTTAGAAGAATATTCTAAATGTATTTTATTGATGTATCCCAAGGGAGATGTCTTATTCCTCTGCCAGGATGTTACTATTTTATTTGGTCATCATAGAGTCATGAGGTAAAGGATCCATTGTAATTCGGGTCAATAGTACCCTAATCAATATAATATAATATTGTTTTGAGATTTCCTTAGTGAAGTTAGCCCAATCAGTCTAGTGGGGCTGGCTTGTTAGGTTAAATGTCAAGTGACAAAACGAGTATAAATAGAGGAGCTATGTTCCTCATTTGAACACAGACTCACACTTGTGTACTGCAAATATGAGAGAGAGAGAGACATACCAACAAGGAGGAGGATTATCTATTTTGGGGTTTTATCTTATACATCTTATATAGAGAAATTTTTGTTGGTTTTTCTTCCACTTAAGGGTTTCCAAGGATAAATTTGTGTCTATCTTGTGATTGTGTTTCTTTTATTTAATCTACATATGCTACTATTGTGAATTTGGATTAAACACTAATGATATATAGGTAAGCATATGAAATCTTAACAGATTCATCCCCGACATAAGATGAAATGTAAGACATATCTTTTAGAGTGTCCAAGTTGGAAGATATGATTAAAGAAAATTTGAAAATGGATGAATTAGTTAAATTGGAAAAGAAGATGGCTACTAAAGAGGATCTCAAAGGGATGGCTAGTAAAGGGGATCACAAAGGGATGGCTAGTAGAGAGGATCTCAAAGGGATGGCTAGAAAAGAATATCTTCATGAAGGAATTGATGAAGGATATAAAACATAACTTTATTCCTCATTTATTTACTCAAGAAGATGATAAGGAGGAAAAACATGACTTATCCCACTCACATCTGGAGATAATTGAAAAACAATCTGAGAGTAGGAAGTTGGAGCCTTCAAAAGTTGATGATTCACTACAACATCATGGGTTCAATTTAGGTCCAAGAAACTACTTTATCCCCAACATTGACATGAGAAAGTTTGATGGAAAGGATCCAATCACATGGATTTTCCATATGGAGCAATTATTTGATCCACAGCAGGTACCCACTATGCAAAAGGTAACTATCGCATCCTTGTATTTAGAACTTGATCAATTTGTATGGTACCAATGTCTTTATGACCGTAAAAATGACTCTATTATCTCTTGTTCTATATTCACAAAATAATTGATTGCACATTATGGGGATATATTATAGGAACAATGTAGTCAGGAATATTCCACCTCTGACGGACAGAAGCTGTTCCTCTGGTCTGAATGGTTCAGATCCAGAACAAATAAGTTACAACTCAGTTGGAAGACTTCCCCTAGAGACTACGAATGTCTGGAATATGATCTTTGATGAAAAAACTGCATAAACACATCAAACGTACAACAACATCAAAGATACCAGAAACTATTCATAGATCTATATCGGTGACTAAGGAATCTGATAATACATGACTGAGATTACAACACAACAAATATATGGGAAATGAACCAACTTTGCATTAATGAATAAAATAAAGAGCTTACAACCATTTAGCCTTAGTGTCGACAAAATCCTTCACAAGACAAACATCTCATCCTTGATAGCTCCAACTTGCTCTCTTGTGATCTCTGATGGATTAGGCCAGACAATCAATTCAGTAGCATAACTTTACCATTTTAGTTATCCTCCCAACCATGGGGTATGAGCTTGGTTTTATAGGGATCAAAAGGATAAAAATGGTTGAGATATTGGTGGGTGAGGTGGCCATGAGATCCCTAAAGCATGGATCTTGAGATTAATTGACCAAGGTGAGTAGGGATAAGGCTATCCATGAATATTTTGATCTAGAAGCTTCGTGAAGCTTCTTTTTTTCACCTTTTACCAAGGGTACCACTTATATACCTTTATGACAGAGTGGTGCAGGTAAGAACCACTTCAAGAACAAAGCACATATGCAGTGGCAATGCTTATCTGTAACATGACTTAGGAGATGCTGCATGTGGAAATTGAACCCAAGTGATAGAACAATTGCACTCACAAAATTGCTAATCAAACATGCAAATTTACACACAAAGGAGACTGAAATTGGAGCATAACACTAATCTGTATTGAATAAGTGTACAATAGCCAACCTTATGAATTCATAGGTTGCTGCAATATATAATTACATGAGAGATTCGAATGCATAAGGATTCCATTCGAAATAGTCAAAAGCAGGCTTACTAAATCTAGTCAAATCCCCCATAGGTGCATAAAGCAGTTTCCAAATCTACCTAGGAGCTCACGAATTGGCAAAGTCAAGTAGACAAGATAATAGGTGATGGAAAGACAACTCATACATGCTTTTATTAGGAGAAAAGAATGGAGGATGATGAGGGAAAAAAACAAGTCAACTATACCTAGTTTTACTTTCACTTTTGCCTCAAATATCAATAAAGCAGGCAACTTAGCAGAAAAATAAGATATATGCTAGGAAGGATATGGAATAAAGTAGAAATGCTAAATATGGTTTCCATGAGGTTTCCCAAGTGCTCCATGACTCAGTTTTAGCAATTTTGACTTCTAGGACATGTGGAAGACAACTTGCATAGAGTGGAATATTGGAAACTAGGCAAATTAGACAAAAATGGATTAATTAATGTCTAAGGTAGCTAACCATGGGTTGATTATTCTAAAACCCCCCCTGATACTAATTTATGAGTAAATATCAGAAAACTATAGGGCCTAGCAACAAGGATTAGTCACCCTATACATACTGCATGTCCATTTAACCAAGGAAAGAGGCAAAAACCTAGTGGGAAAATCCCCCCTTAAACATGGACAGTAAAACAAAATTTGAAAATCTTGTCATCGATCATGCTTCACAACATGATCAGCAATCCCCAGTAGTGATTTGACATTGTTGAATGTCTTCTCACAAAAAATTTGGTGAAGATGTCTGCTACTTGTTCTAAAGATGCACAGAAGAGTAGGTGAATGGTGCCATCATGCACAAGCTGTCTGATGTAGTGCATATGGATCTCAATGTGTTTGGTTCTCTGTATATGATCTAGATCATTGCAGATTCAAATAGTGCTATGATTATCACAATAGATAATGGTTGAAAACTTTGATTCGAAGCCACACTCACCAAGTATCCCCTGCAACCATAAACATTGAGTTGCTGCATTTACAACTCCCCTGTACTCTGCTTCTGTAGATGAGAGTGCAATGGAACTCTGTTTCTTGCTTGACCAGCTGATTGGTCCTTTAGAAACCATGAACACATATCTTGATGTCGACTTTCAATCTATGTTGTCACCTGCCCAATCACTGTCAATAAACCCAATCAAATCAAGATCAGATTTAACTTTGTAGAAGATCCCATGAGTTCTTGTTCCCTGAACAAAGTTAAGGATCCTTTTGGCTGCTCTCCAATGGATCTCATGAGGCTGATCCATGTATCTTGAGGCCACACTTACTGCATCATAAATATCAGGTCGAGTGTGTGTAAGGGACAACAAACACCCAATCAATTTCCTATACAGTGTATTATTTACCATAGGAGAAGAACCTGCTTCTTCAAGCTTAACTCCTGAAAGGAAGGGAGTCTTTCTTGGATTGAAATATTTCATGTTGAAATTGTTCAACAAATATAAAGCATACCTGGACTGATGTAATTTTATTCCATGTTGGGATTGAGCAATTTCAAGACCCAAGAATTGGCTCAACAACCCCAAATCAGTCATAGAAAATGCATGGTTCATTGCATCCTTCAAGGAGGAAATTTCTTTCTTTGAACTTCCTGTAATCAGAAGATCATCCACATACAAGACAATAATCATCAAAGAACCATGAATCAGCTTCAAATAAACATTAGGATCATATTTGCATCGAACAAAACTGAATGATAGCATAAAGCCATCAATCTTGGCATACCAAGCCCTGGGGGGTTGCTTAAGCCCATACAATGATTTCTTTATCCTGCACACAAAATATGGATTAGTAACAAACCCTTGAGGCTAATGTATGTAAATATATTTAGTAAGATATCCATTCAGGAAAGCAAACTTCACATCCATGTGATGTACCTCCCACTGCTTCGAAGCTGCAATGGCTAAGGCTAGCCTGATGGAGTCCATCTTTGCCACTAGGGAAAAGGTCTCATTGTAGTACTTGTGAGTATCCCTTGGCTACGAATATTGTGTTATATTTCAAAGGTGAACCATTAGAAGAAAACTTAGTTTCGAAAACCCACTTACATTGAACTAGCTTCCTCCCTGGGGGAAGATCAACCAGTTCCCAAGTGTTGTTCTTCTAGAGTGAGCTGAATTCTTCTTTCATGTATGTTTTCCATATTGGATCATGTGCTGCATTTTCATATGTCTGTGGGTCTGATTCCACCATCAGATAGCACTTCTCTACAAACAAAGGGTCTTTCATACACAGGTCACTCTCAAACTGAGATCTAGTCCTCCTAGGATCACTAGGATTTCCAGTTAGTTCCCCAGCTGCATGAATGGTATTTGCTACCCATTTTGTTCTTGTAGGAATTTCAGGATCTACAATTAAATCATCATTATCATAAATATCAGAATCATCAAACTCATTTGTCTCTTCACTTACATTCAATGGTTCTGGTGGTGAAGAAGACTCTCCAACTTCAACTGCTACTAAAGGCTCTTCTTGGAACTGAACACTCCTTTCAATGAAGGATTTGTTTGTGATCAAATTGATCAATTTGTACCCTTTTGAATCTTTAGAGTACCCAACAAATAGAAACTCTTGGATTTGGGGCTGCAAAGCCTTCCTCTTTTCTGTTGGAATTCTAGCCCAAGCCTTTTAGCCAAAAATCCTGAAATGGGTCACATCTGGCTTGTGCCCACTCCATGCTTCGAAAGGATTCATACCATCAAGATGTTTATGAGGCACCCTATTCTGGATATAGGATGCATATTTTATAGCCTCAGCCCAAAAATTTGGTGGAAAATTCTTAGCCTCCACCAAATAGGTTGCCATCTCCTTCAGTGATCTGTTCTTTCTCTCAGGAACACCATTTTGCTATGGTGTGTAAGGGATTGAATGCTGCATATAAATACCTGCATCTCCACAATATTGAATGAACTCAAATTTGACATACTCACCACCATTTTCAGATCTAAGGATCTTGAGTCTCCTCCCAGATTGGTTTTCAACTAAAGCCTTAAAGACTTTGAAGAGGCCAAAAACTTCATACTTATGCTTCAGGAAGTAAACCCAACAATACCTAGAAAAGTCATCTATGAAGGTCAATGCATATTTGGCTTGAATCATTGACATATGAGGAAATGGACCAGCAACATCACTGTGGATCAACTCAATAGGTGTAGAGGTTCTCTCATGACTAGCTCTCTCAAATTTATGCTCTGGATGTTTTCCTAGAATACAACCTTGACAGAATCCCTTGGAAAATTTAATATTTGGTAACCCTATGAATATTTATTTTTCACATAGATCAGAAAGATACTTATAGTTAATATGGCCAAATATTTCATGCCAAAGCTTGCTTGCCTCATTAGCATGAATCAGAAGAGCAGAGGGGTTTGAGTAGGGCAGAAAATGTGAAAACATGTATACGTTTGAAGTGTGATCTACAACTCCTTTTGCAATGACTTTACCATTCGAGATATATGTGATCTCAACATCATCAGGGGAGAATATGACCTTCTTTGGAGACCCTACATGGGTCATCTGATACATTGACAAGAGGTTAGAGGCAAGACCTGGAACATACAATACATTATTGAACTTACCATGGTCAAGATCAATCCTTCCTTTGCCCAAATTGTCAGTGAGAGAGTCATCTCCCAACACTATTGGTGGACCTTTCGACATGTCAAGAGAGGAGAATGCCTCCTTGGTCGAAACCATATGTCTTGACGCTCCAGAGTCTATGATGAAGCTAGGTGAGCTTGATGTGCCAGCAACCAATGCATGTACTCTCTCTCTATCCTTTGAATTTGATCCTCCTTCCCTCTTCTTTGAGCAATTAGGAAGGGAGATGTTATTCTTCTCTAGGTTTTGGGTCAACATGTCAATTTTATTCTTCATGCAGGAGCTTTCAGGATGATAGTCCTTACTGCAGTATGTGCACTTGCTCATTTCTCCTTTGTTCTTCTTCTTCTAGAAGTTCTTCTTGGAGCCTTGGGGCTCCTCTTGAGACTTGTTCTTGTCTCTCTTTTTATCAGGTGGCTTATTAGATTTCTTCTTGCATTTTGAATCCACCCTCAAATCTCCAAAAACCAAATCTTGGTCTTTGGAAGGTTTGATGGTGCCCATCATCACCAGTTTATCTTGTTCTTGTGTGAGGGATTCCATGAAATCTGCAAGCTTAGGCATCTTCCAGGTTTGAGCTGTCAAATTGGTGGCATGGAAGGTCGAAAAAAAATAGAATAGTCAGGGCCAAGCTTCGAGAGTATGGCCAAAACTAGTTGCTCCTCCTCCTTTTCAATTCCACACTGTTTTAGCTACAAAATAAGGGCTTTAAACTTGGAAAAATAGAGTTGCAGGGATTTGAAGCTGCTAGGACTCAAGGAGATCAATTCATTCTTGATTTGATGTTCTCTCATCCCATATGTCTTACCAAAAATCTCTACAAGCTTCTCCCATACTTCATTAGGTGATGTCAATCCATCAAGATGGAAAATGAGGTCTCTGGATATTCTCAAACACAAGAGACCATAGGTCTCATCCCTCCTGTTGTGCCATTTAATTTTCTCTACAGCTGCATTGGGCTCTACCTCAATTTCCATAGTCACCCTGTAGAGACCCTTCTCTCTCAACATTATCTCCATATCTTATTTCCATTCAAAGAAATTAAATGGAGTCAAGATGATCTTCTGAGATTGATCCATAGCTCTGAACTGTGCCCTTCAACCAGCAGAATGCTCCTAGTCAAGATTTCAAACTTGTAATAGCAATATGGAAGGAGAGAAATCGATATACAAAGGCTTTGATACCATGTGGAAATTGAACCCAAGTGATAGAACAATTGCACTCACAAAATTGCTAATCAAACATGCAAATTTACACACAAAGGAGACTGAAATTGGATCATAACACTAATCTGTATTGAATAAGTGTACAATATCCAACCTTATGAAGTCATAGGCTGATAAAATATATAATTACATTAGATATTTGAATGCATAAGGATGCCATTCAAAATAGTCAAAAGTAGGCTTACTAAATCTAGTCAAATCCCCCATAGGTGCATAAAGCAGTTTCCAAATCTACCTAGGAGCTCACTAATTAGCAAATTCAAGTAGACAAGATAATAGGTGATGTAAAGACAACTCATACATGATTTTATTAGGAGAAAATAATGGAGGATGATGAGGGTAAAAAACAAGTCAACTATACCTAGTCTTACTTCCCCTTTTGCCTCAAATATCAATAAAGCAGGAAACTTAGCAGAAAAAGCATATATGAACTAGGGAGGATCTGGAATAAAGCAGAACTTCTAAATATGGCTTCCGGGAGGTTTCCCATGTGCTCCATGACTCGGTTGTAGCAATTTTGACTTCTAGGACATGTGGAAGACAACTTGCATAGAGTAGAATATTGGAAACTAGGAAAATAAGACACAAATGGATTAATTAATGTATAAGGTAGCTAACGATGGGTTGATTATTCTAACACTGCATAAGGTACCGCTCATAAGTTAAATGGAAAAAGTGGTGCTAGGTTTTTTTTATGTAAAATTGACATCCATAGCACTATTTCCACTCCAAGTTTGGGATTGAGGGAAAATAGAAGAGTTAAGGATCTTATCACATGTAGGTGACAGGATTTTGGTGTAATAGAATTCCCCCCAAAGCATGAGGCTAGAGGGATACGATATGTGAGAGCTTTGAGAGAACAAGTTATCACTTCGAGGTAAGAGTCAGCTTGATCGGAGAGTGTCATCGAGTAGGCATCTGTAATACATCAATATTTTTGACTCATAAATAAATTTAACCAACTCATGGCTGCATACCAATACAAGGAAGATCCACGAGAGGAATAAAAAACCATGGCTACTAGAATACAACGTAGATCCATGTGATAGAGGACTCAAACTTGGACATAGCTACCAGACATACAATGTAGATTTATGTTGCACAGACACAAATTTGAGCATAGCCATGACCATACAAATGTGGATCCATGCTTGACATACAAAACTCCATCGCAACCCGAGGAAATCCATGAGTGCTAAACAAGTACCCAGGGTGTTCGTCTCGTCTTCTAGAAAGTACGATTCTATCCATGTGATTACAATGTTCTGAATTCAAACATGGTAGAAACCACTTGATTGTTGGCCAATGATGTGAACCGTTAACAAGTGTGAGGGAGATCACCATTAATGTCAATGATTCCCAAGGTACCCTAGTAAAATCTACTCAGTGTGAATAGATGTCTTGATGTTGAACACCTAGTCAACTCTATCAATCAAAGGTCAATGATGTGAACCTATGTTGAGAGCGAGAGAATCTGTCATTGAGGCATACAGATCTCAAGGTACTAAACTTGTTTCTAAGACTATTTTCTGGATGATGAGCTGATTTTGATAGGAATAGTATCGTCAAAGGAGGGCCATGATGAATCCCACATCGACGAAATGAAACTCAGAACAAAGTTATGGAATGATGTGAATGAGGTAACTGACTAACTCAAAAGTACTGACACAGAGGCCGTTTTGACTGCAAAGGTAAAATTTTTCAACTTCCCTTTGAACATTGGCCGGCACGACTTATAAAATTGGAAGCATTGACTAGACCAGACAGATACATGATATGACAGTAGACAATTCATTTTTTTGAAAAGACCTAAAGGAGTGACATGAGTCATGAAAGTGGATCATCTTGGAAATCAGCTGAATACCCAATTGACTGAAATGAAATGTAGACAAGTGCCATGTTCAAAGGTAACGACAAACTACCATTTATTTGCAAAATGAATTGATTCCCTTCCCTTAATTTCCCCATCATGATTGATGAGTGCCTCTTTTCATTTTTATGAGTCCAAAGAGGGTAACAAACACTCATTGGCGCTCGTTCGAAGACAAGTCCAAACTCATATGTTTTACGAACCTGAGAGAGGAGGGGTATGTTCCCAAAAAAGGGTCTCTCAATGTTTAATTTAACGAGTCCAATGGAAGTTAACTCGGTATTGTTCATGTTTAGAGAGTCTGAACGACAATGGAAGAAGACTCCAAAGGGTCCTTTTTTGTAAATAATTCATCTGAACCAAAAAAGTGATAACCTACCATCAGACGAATGACTCTTCAAGTACTTTAACGCGTGTGAAGAAGACAATATCACTCGACAATATTTTCATATTTAAGGAGCCTTAAAAGAGTTTAAAGAGGACTCCATTAGGTCTCTTTTCATGATGAGGGATTTTACAAGTCTGAAAAGAATCAAAAAAGGACTCGGACCTTTGATGCTAAGTTTTGAGAGCATGACCAAAGTGTCACAATAAATGCTCAAATACTTTTTTCATTTTATGGTAGCACAAAAAAGACAAAAACAAACTCCCCCAAAATTTCATTGCTACCGCTCTTATTCCTGCAATGACTTGAAAAACAACCATTAAACTCTCCAATAAATGACCTTAAAGGATCATGACTAATAGTTTTCTTGTAATAAATGGTTTTAAAACAAAACTGTGATACGCCAAACCCTAAAATGTTTATAAAAGTCATCCAAATAGTAAAAAAACAAAACATTTTACCATTTACCAATAGTGGAGAGCCCTTGGATAAGTCTTCTCTGCCTTCTCCACTCATGGATATGGTCCAATATGTGCGTGGAGGTGTTCTGACGCAAAGAGGTTAAGATATATGTACCCATTTCATAGCAGATAGGAAGCTAAAAGTGTGTAAGAAAGACAGTTTCCAAAGAACCAAAATCCACAAACAAATGTTGTGGAAGTTCAATGTACCATTTCGTGGCCGTACCGGTCAATGTTCATTGGAAGAGTCTTAAACGAACTGAATCATCCATTAGGGAGTTCGAGGAACATCATAAATGGAATGTCATTGTGGTGAATTGCTGGGGGTGGATGGAAGGAGTACTGGAGGTGCATGACCATAAACTGCTTCATATGGAGTCATTTTAGATGCAGTATGGTAGGAATTATTGTACCACCATTCAGTGAGAGGGAGCCACTTTTCCCACTGATGTTGTTCTTCAGAGGTGAAACAATGAAGATAAGTTTCCCAATATTTGTTGACAACTGTAGTTAGACCATTTATTTGTGGGTGATAAACTGAAATCATATGCAGTTTGGTGTCAGTGAGGCAAAAATGACTTGTGAAAGTTGTGTTGCGGTCTGAGACAACGGAAGAAGGGATTCCATGAAGAAGGAATATCTAGTCCATGAAAATTTGTGCGATTGAAGAGGTGGTATATGGATGGCTTAGAGTACAAAAATGACTATATTTGGAGAGTCAATCCACCACAACCAAGACTACGGTCTTCCCTCCATATTTAGGGGGCCCTTGAATGAAATCCATCGAAATATATGTCCAAATCCTTGTAGGGGTGGGAAAAGGTTCGCGTAATTCGGAAAGGAGTGTAGTTTAACCCTGGTGGTGCTGACAAGGAGCACATTCGATAAACATATGTTGAATTTCTCGTTACACCCCCTTCCAAAATAAGTTACGTCATGCTAGCTCATATGTTTTGATGAACCTAGAGTTCCCTGTCGATGGAGAAGCATGTAGTTCATAAAATACCACATGCTTAAGGTTTGTGCTCTGGGGAAGCACTAGATGACCCGTTTATCTCAGAGAAAACTCATCCCAAGATGAATACGGTACCATAGAAGGGTTACTGGACAACCGTTGGATGATTTCAGATAATGAGGAGTCATTGACATAGCCTTACTGAATAGAGTGTAACCAATTTGGAATGGGCATAGAAATAACTGAAAGAGAAACATAGGAATCAAATGTGTGGAAAAGAGCATCCACCACAAGATTTTACTAAGTATTCTTATAGTCATAATCCCTAAGTTTGATAACCCATTTCTGTTGTGTTGGGGATGAGACCCATTGTTCTAGAAAATATTTCAAACTCTGGTGATCAGCCTTGATTCCGAAAGGATTCTCTAAGAGGAATGGCCGCCACTTCTGTACTGTGTGCAAAATAGTCATCATTTCCTTCTCATATGTAGAGGTGGATAAATTCTTTCCAGAAAGGGATTTGTCGGTGAATGAAATGGGATGTTCATCTTGAAAGAGGACAACCCCCAGTCCATTGTCGTAAGCATCACTCTCAAGAGTGAAGAGCTTGGAAAAATCAGGCATCTAAAGGGTGCATCGGAATGAAAGATCCAAGGGAGTAGTTGAGACTGCTGAAGGTTGCATCTGAATGAAATGGAGCTGAGAGATGACACCATGTGAATTCATATTAAGGATCTTTTCTATGTGATGGGAACTAATGATGCTGAGAGAACCTGGTTGTAAGCCATTGAATGTGTGTTTGTTCCCATTGACTAAAAATTGCATCCACAGTTCAGCAAAATCCCATAAGATGGGTCCAAGTGTGCGTAATCATTGAGTTCCCAAAATCACGTCACATCCTCCTAAAGGCATGGAAAACATGTTAGAGCGCAAGTTATAATATCCAATAGAGATACACACATTACGACACTTTCCTTTGCAAGGTAAGGTGCTCCCATTGGCAACCATGACTTTAAAGATGGAGCAAAGATGGACAAAACTATCAGCTTGTTTGGCAATCTAAGGGTCAATGAAGTTATTGGTGCGACCAGAATCAATGAGTATTGTAAGAGGAATCTTCTTGAAGAAACCCTTGACCTACATGGTGTGTGGGCCGGTGACTTTGGCTAATGCATGGAGAGATATCTCTGGGTATTTGTCATGAGAATGAGGGTCAATAGATGGCTGTTGAATGTCGACCTGATCGTCTACTGGATCCTGAGAAGCTTCACAAATTTCAAGTGTAGGCGGAGAACCCACATCAAAGAGATAGAGATTTTGTTTAGTGCATTGATGTCCCCAGGTGAATTTCCCATCACAATTATAACAAAGTCCTTTTTCCCTACGTGCCCGCATCTTAGCTTCAGACAAATGCTTTATAGGAGTGGGTCTAGGAGTTGGAGGGATTGGATGTCTTTGGGAAACCATATTTTTGAGTGGAACAAAAGTGGATTTGGGGCATTGCTGAATCCTGATCTTGTCCTCTGCCAACTTAGCCAAACCTAGGATTTCCATCATTATGTTGGGACAGAACATGTTAACCTTAGATTGGATTGTATCCTTAAGACCACTAATAAAACAACTCTTGTAGAATGCATCAGAAAATACTTCTGTGTAATTGACTAATTTCTCAAATTCTGTCTGATACTCTCTCACAGTGTCAGTTTAGCGAAGTTTGATGAGTGCTCCTATGAATTCATCAAAACCACTACGATCAAATCGGTGCAAAAGGAGTTGGCAAAAATATGTCCATTGGGGCTCTTCATGATCCTTGATGTACCAACAGAACCATTGAAGGGCTTCATGTTCCAAATGAAATGATGCAAGTGGGACTTTGGTGACATCAAAAGTGTTATGCATATTAAAGTATCGGTCTTCCTTATGTATCCATCCAGTTGGATCATCACCATTTAAGCGAGGGAAATCAATCTTTGGCCCACGAAAGTTACTAGAAGAAGAGAAATCGGTGTCTGCAGAAGACTCAAGCTGTTGTCGGTTGCTCATGGCTGAATGCTGAAGATGGAGGTCGAGAAATATTTGATCTAGATTTGCGAGTTTGGTCTTGAGGGTGACAAGTTCTTCTTCCATTTTTCTATTTGCTCCTGTGTGGGAGACAACAACAAGATTTTTTTTTGTTTTTTTGTATTTTTTTTATTTTGGGAAATGGGTAGAAAAACAAAAACAGAGAGGGGTTTAGAAAAGAAAAATTTTGAGTTGGGAAAGACAAGAGTGACTATAAATTTTCAAGGGAAATGGAGCTAAATCAAGGAAGATATGGATAAAAAAAATAGAAATGTATAATCTCTTTTTTTTTAAAGAAATTATATGTGGCAGTGAAAGAAAGTTGTGCTTTATCAACTTGAAATGGAGTAAATGACCTATGACAATTCTGGAATTCTGTGCATTATCAACTGTAAATAGATATGGACCTTAGGTATATTCGACTTCCTAATGGTTCAAAGGTAGTCACTCGGCCACCAAGGCTGTCTCAAGCTCGAGTATTGGGGCAGTGCCTCTCACTTCATGGCGTAGGTAAAACTACTAACCGCTTGGAAAAAAATGACAGCTCTTTGGTTTTTCTCATGGATGGGAATCTAGTCAATTTGGTGGGGGTCATTTACCTTTTTGCTTGGCAGGTCCTCTCAATGACCAGCTACTTCGGGGTTCCTGTGGTACTCCTTACAATGAGTTTTAGGGCTATGCCCAAGTACTTTCAATAGTTAAGTATATAGGGTTTATTCCCTGATCCAAATGAATAGTACCACTACAATAAGAAGAACTACTGCAGTAATCATAGTGCCAGAAAAAATGTGGCAGAAATTCCACCCGATGCCCAAAAAACGCGTAATTAGAGTTAGGGTTTTGAGATGAAATTTTAAAATCAGCATAACCTAATCTATATTTCTTAGAATCGCTATTATATCCTGTTTCTTGAACTAGAACAACCACTCTTCTTCTAACCACACAATTGGAATAGAAATCTAGGCACCCGATCAAAATATTTTCACTCTGCAATTTCCGCGGCCGTCACCAAAATTATGAAAAATTGCTGATTTTAAATCCGTGATATCTCCACTTCTGAAACTCCAAATGAGATGTTTTTTTTTGTTTGAAATGCATATTTTTGCAACAGGAACTGAGATATGCAACCTGTTTTTTTTTATTCTATGCAAAAAGTTTCAGAAATTGATCTGAAAATCGCCGCCCAATTTTGCCCTATTTTTTTTTCTTAGAAAAGAAAAAAAAATTCCCAGTTGTTCCAAGGAAAGTGCTCTAATACCAGATGTGGAGAATCTCCTACAATAAACAATAATAATGCACGATATAACATAAATATTGGAGCACAAAAATAGATTTTATTGATCGCGGGCCACTTCGAGGGGGCAACCTCCTTTGAGCAAGCTCAATACAAAATAACTCTTCGATGATTTCATTGGCCTCAACACTTAGTTATATACTAAGTTTAATCTAAACAACTATTACTCCCCATGAATGTGGGATAATACAACATACTAACTGGATGAATTAACATCAACTGTTAATCCCCATGAATGTGGGATAATACAACATACTAACGGGACGACTTACAAAGCATATGTGTCCAATAAAATATACTAACAAAATAAAGAGGAGGGTTGGCACGGGTTCTTAACAGTCATGACATGGTTTTTTGGATCATCTCCCTGCTTTCCATCAAATTTTGGAATGTCCGATGGTAACTTTACCGGAATGGCAGGCCATGAGGGGTGATGTCGAATGGGATCATTAATCAACTTGGACAAATTAGGCAAGTCCAAGGTTGCTAGGAAAGGTAACTGGCGATTAGGTTCTATGTACTGGTAGTATTGATAAGGCATGTAACCACCAGTAGGACCATAAGTAGACTGATATACGGGTTGTTGAAATGGCTATTATGATGATGAACCTCCCAAAGATCCACCTGTAGGGGGTTGATTTCCATGATCGGGACCGTTAGGACCACCAGGACCTCAAAGAGGAGGACCACCAGGGCCTTCGGTACCACCAGGACCGCCGGGGCCACCAAAATCACCTAGACCACCAGGAGGAGGACCACCAGACCCTCTAGGGACCCTCAGAGGAAAAACTCCAAAGCCTCCAGAACCATTAGGGGGGAGGCCACTAGACCCTCCAAGACCATTAGGAGGAAAGCCGCTAGGTCCCCCAGGACCACCAGGTCCACTAGGACCATTAGGAGGAAGGCCACTAGGCCCTCCAATATCATTAGGCCCCCAAAGGGGAGGACCTTCATAAGGTGGTCCTCCGGCATGCCTGGCCATATGTATAGGTATCCCTCCCATAGCTGGCATGTAGGACCAGTTAGGTTTCCCCCATGGAGTGAAAGTGTTACCGGGATAGGGAATTCCAGTATATGGTATTATTGTAGGGGTGGGTTGGTAATTGATATTTCCTACAGGTAATTGATTTGCTGGGTGACCATACCCCCAAGAGTTTTTATTGGTTACAGGTTGTGCCCCCAAGGGCTGACCTGAAATTGATGGGGGGTTAACTACATTTGTATAGGTAGGAGGGACATAGACTGCAAATTTCCCTATACTAGAGGTCTGTCCATTACTAGCCATAACTCCATTGACAGGTAACATAAGTCGTGCTAGGGGTTGCCCCCCGGCACTAGAAGGTATTGACGAAATAGGAATTGAATGTTGTCCCCCAAGTGCAGAAGACCTGGGAGGATTTGGAACAGACGTAATATGGGAGGTGGTGGGGTTGGTGGTTTGACCTGTATTATGTGGAGTCACAACACAATCTAAAATAGGTTCAATGGGTTTCATAGAGTTAGCAAGTGAGTGATATCCAGTAGGCCAAGGGTCCGCATTACGAGGAAAAACTGTCGATCCAGGTGGTGGTGTAGCCAATATTTTATCTATTCTCTTTTCAAAGTCTTGTGCATGGAGAATGGATTCCTGGTATTATCTATGTTCTTCTTCACTTGGTGAAATTTGTTCAGAAGAGGCTAGACGGGCACCAAACGAAGCAATGGATTGTCCCATAGAGGTATCCCAAAACGGAGCATTAGGACCATAATCTGGGTGGTTGGTATCATCAACAGGGCCTTCTATGGGAGAATGGAAAGAAGTATTACCCCTAGAAGGTTGTTGAGCCAAGGGAGGACCATGCGAAGGATCTTGATCTTCGCTTTCTGCAACCACATTTTCTCCCACATGGGAGTTGGTAGCAGCTCCTTGGTTGATAGCTTCCATAGGATCTTCTCCCAAAATAGGAGGAAAATCAGGTGGCAAGCCCCGTACTCTCCTGGACCGTCTCAATTCATCCAATTTGCATAGTTCCTATCTAACCTAGGGTTTCAAAACTAGAAGAAACACACCAAAAATTATCCTACTCAAGATACAGGCCAAACAAGAAAACTTAAATGACAAGAGGAGTTCAGATAGTCTGGTCTCTCACCAGGATTATCAAGACTTTACGAGATTCGCAAGTAAATCCAAGATGTCCAAGAGGTTAACTCGGATAGATAGGGTATCCTAGTGGGGTCTCCTGATATATGCAAGGTACATGGGAGCTCAAATCGGTATTAGGCTGTCTAATGCACAACCATTCACAGGGGGCCTTCCTATATACAATCGAGTACATGAAGTACCTTTCTATATACCTTAATGGTACGTGAAAGGCCATTCGATATACCGACAGTACATGGAAGAACCACACGAGTCTCGGGATGTAGTGTGAACAAGTAATGACAGCTCCTACACTTAATGACGTTCGAACACGTCTCTAGCCTATCACTCAAATTTATATACAAATCTTAAGCCTATAACTATTGTAAATTTTAAAGTGGATGGTTAGATGAATGCATAGAATTTTGACAGAAAAAGTAAAACCATGTAGATATGTAGATGCAAATATTTCACTTTACCGTTCGAGATATGCCTACCTACGGGAGGGAGAGAGAGTATTTTCTTTTCATTTTGAAAACAAAAAATTCCCAAACAACTATTTTGAACAAATCAAATCAAAAGACAAGAAACACATTCCAAACTCATTTTCTTTTTGAAAGCAATCAGATGGGTAAGAGTCTCTTTTCCTAAAAGAAAAACAACAAGCACTCTACATGCATATGCAATCTATTTTTTCAATTTTTCTTTGAAACATAGATAGATATAACTTAAAACTACAATATTTTTTCTTTTGATGAGATAGTAATGATGCAAGAGAGACAAAAGAATGAAGGAAACCTGAAATCTTATGAGGCTAATCAGAGATCCAGTTGTTACGGAGAGAAATTTCTATGGCTTGGGGTACCACAACAGACAGCTTTGACTCCAGAAATCAATCTTTCCCAATATGCAATAGAAATAAAGTGTCTAACACTAAAGGATCAGACCTCGTACCTTATTCCGGACGGTTGAAGTAGATCCCCATTGAGCTTTCCAATCTTCATCTTGAATTGATATAATACTCCCTCAACAACAAGTAAACAATACAAGCATACTATATATCATGGTGTTAGATCTATTCTAGCATATATAATCAATAATGTAAAAGCATTTGACATCTTCCAATGGATACAATATTCAATCAAATACACATCATTGGATAGGAAAAGATAGTTCTTATTAATATAAATCAAAGATTACAAGATAGATACAACCTCTGACGGCACGTCGACAAACCGGAGAAACTGAATCCCCCACTTGGACCTCCACCACCTCAATCCTCCATCTCACGATAGCAAGCTCACTAGAAAAAGGCAAGCTTGGGAAGAACACAAAAGTGCTCCAAAGGGACAAAGGGATGCAGACTCAAGCATAAATTCCGACAACAATGGACTATAGTTTCGTTGCTTTCAATCTCTCTATATATGCCTTCAATGTACCAAGGGGTTCCTTATATAGCTTCACAAGGGATAATGAAGGGTCGAATCCGAGCGATCTCAAGGCATTTGGAAGGCCAGGAGTCGAATGAGTCGAATCCATGTCAAGGAAAACTCCAAAAGGATTTGAAATATGCACACACCTCGATGTACATGGTTATAGGAGTCAAACCCGTGTATGTACGCGGTTATCAGGTAAAAATCCACGTATATCATTTTTTATATAGTTTTAGGGATGATCAAGGAAACATCAAGGGATAAAATATGGTCCATGGGGTCTAAAGAGTTTGCAGCGGGACAGGGGAAGGCCATACAAAGTGTGATTCACCTGGAGTGGTGAAATCCGCTATAACAGATGCCCCCTAATGTGTGAGGTCAGAGGGGTCATACGATGGCCGAAATACATTATAAGTCTATCCCAGAAGTGGAGTGATGAAGGATCCCAAATGGAATACCAGCCACCCAATCAGCATAGTACAATGATACAACTCTGCATATAACTACAAGTACATATAGCAGTCTCGGATACATAAGAGTACAATGGCCATGAATAGGCATAATACATGATATCACATATGTGGTCATCGCCACGTACAATATACATAGATCAGAATCTCCATGATGAAGATGTACAAAGGACCATGATCTCCATAATGGCTGAAGATATACAATAGATCAAGATCTCCATAGTGGCTGGAAATGTCTGACATACACTGGAATCAAGTCACGAGAGTTGAAATTTCATGAACACTGGCACGATCAAGGAGGTAGACTATAAGAGATGCCACTAGTATGGAAGGTCTTCTACACAAACCGCTACGAGTACATGTACTACTATGTGAATAGAGGTGTCAAGGTAAAACATAGTAGTCCATCATCTGATTATCAGTCATTGATGTATACCATTAAGAGACGCGAGATTACCCACCGATAATGATAATGGGAATCAAGGTAATAGAGTGCAAACTAACAAGTGTGAATAGATGTGTTGAGGTCAAACACTTGAGAGAATCCATCGATCAAGGGACATTGATGTATTCCCAAGAAACTGTCGATGGCAAGAGAACCTGCCACTGATGACTGCAAGTCTCAAGGCACTCAAAAGGACTCTAGATTCCAATCCCAGAATAAATGATCTGAAGTGGATGGGATGAAATCCGCTGGAAGGAGGGCATTAAGGCATCCCCCATCATCCAACACGAGGTACTTAGCAAAGCTGTCTAATGTGGAAGGACTCGATCATAAAGTGCACGAACCAGTAACTATACCGGGAATGGCCGACATGTAAAGTTAAGATAACTAAGGAATGGCCGACACAGGTTTCAACTTCCTTCGAACAAGAGCATAATGGCATATGGTGACTGAATGAAGGAAGCATAGACTTGATATACAAACTGGGACATCTCTGTGACACAGGAGGCATCAACAGAGGCTCCATAGGGACTAGAAGCTTAACCAGTCGGTGGAGATAAACTCAGATAAATGAGTACAGCTCCTAAGTCAAACTATAACCCAACCAATGGATGTGATATACAGTGCTCTGTTCGAAGGCGCCCCGACTCGATAGCTGCCAAAGATAACATATTTCCCAATATGCAATAGAAATAAAATGTCTAACACTAAAGGATCAGACCTCGTACCTTATTCTGGAAGGTTGAAGTAGATCCCCGTTGAGCTTTCCAATCTTTAGCTTGAATTGATATAATACTCCCTCAACAACAAGTAAACAATACAAGCATACTATATATCACGGTGTTAGATCTATTCTAGCATATATAATCAATAATGTAAAAGCATTTGACATCTTCCAATGGATACAATATTCAATCAAATACACATCATTGGACAGGAAAAGATAGTTCTTATTAATATAAATCAGATATTACAAGATAGATACAACCTCTGATGGCACGTCGGTGAACCAGAGAAACTGAATCCCCCACTTGAGCCTCCACCATCTCAATCCTCCATCTTATGATAGCAAGATCACTAGCAAAAGGCAAGCTTGGGAAGAACACAAAAGTGCTCCAAAGGGACAAAGGGATGCAGACTCAAGCATAAATTCCGACAACAATGGACTATAGTTTCGTTGCTTTCAATCTCTCTATATATGCCTTTAATGTACCAAGGGGTTCCTTATATAGCTTCACAAGGGATAATGAAGGGTTGAACCCGAGCAATCTCAAGGCATATGGAAGGCTAGGAGTCGAATGAGTCGGATCCATCTCAAGGAAAACTCCAAACATATTTGGACTATGCACACATCCCGATGTACGCGGTTATAGGAGTCAAACCCGCGTATGTACGCGGTTATCGGGTAAAAATCTGCATATATCATTTTTATATAGTTTTAGGGATGATCAAGGAAACATCAAAGGATAAAATATGGACCGCAGCAGGACAGGGGAAGGCCATACAAAGTGTGATTCACCTAGAGTGGTGAAATCCGCTATAACACTAGTGTCGTATGCTCAGTAAAAATAATGACCTAATCTCAACAAAAAAATTTCTTTTTAAAAGAAAAAGAAGTCCTCTATGGAAAAAATGAAATTAAGATGATAATCAAGTGGTATTTCTTTTAGTCTTTATGAATGAAATGAAAAGAGATCTAGCTGAAATCTAAGCTTTCAATAGTTCATTTCAGAATCACAACCAACAAACATGAAGGAAAATGAATAATCAACAATCCTAACCTAGCTTTTGGATTCTTTTAATCAACTTTCACCACAATTTTTTTTAACCATGAGCATCGATATTCAAACAAACAAGCCTGAAAGTACAGGGATGAAAGCAAGCAAACCCCTACTTTTTGCAAAAAATCAAAAGAAACCAAGTTCTGGAATAAGGCCTACCTGGCACCGCGCTGGAGGGGTATTTGATAGAGCGGTTCTAGGTCAGTACCGCATCAAGAACAAAGCACATATGTGGTGACACCACTTATTTGTAACAGGACTTAGGCAGTGCTGCATAAGGTATCGCTCATAAGTTAAAGGGAAAACGTGGTGTTAGGTTTTTTTTATGTAAAACTGACATCTAGAGCACTGTTTCCACTCCAAGTTTGGGATTGAGGGAAAATAGAAGAGTTAAGGATCTTATCACATGTAGGTGATAGGATTTTGGTGTAACAAAAACCTTCTTCATTTAGTTGAAAAATATCAAGCAAAAAGGTTCAGTTACAGAGCACATCAATCAATTTCAACAGCTAAGTCTTAGAGTGAAGAATATTTCAGAAGATAATTTGTTATATCTCTTTCTTGGAACCTTGAAAGATAACATTGAACATGAGGTATGTCTATTTGAACCATCATCCCTAGAGAAGGATTTCATGATGGAAAGGAAGGTTGAAAGTAAAAATATGGAAATGACTACTAGAAAATTATCATTCTCCAACACATATAGAGAAAATAATGTTCCTTCTTTTAAACCACCACAAAGGTTGAAACCCCAATAACTAGATGAAAGAAGAGAAAAAGTATTATTCTTTAATTGTGGCAACAAGTATAGTAAGGGAAAAAGGTGAAATGAGAATAAATTATTCTACATAGATTTGTGAAGAGGAAGAACCAAAAGAAGAGGAAGAATCTCAAGAAGAGGCAACTTCAGAAGAAATTACTCCCACCATATCTTGTCATGCATTGGCTAGAATTAGCACTCCTCAAACTCTCAAGATAGAACGATACATAAAAAATAAGAAGGTAACAATGTTGATTGATTCTAGTAGTACTCATAATTTCATTGACTGTAAATTAGCTAAAGTTCTTAATTTCTTTGTAGATCCAGCTCCATAGTTTCAAGTAATTGCTCAGGGAAATGCCATAATATCAATCTAGATGCATGAACTATACATTTCTCAGGGAAATGCCATAATATCAATCTAGATATGGGGGAATATGTATTGAATAGTCCAATTATTTCTATCCCAATGGGTGGTGTTGATGTTGTCTTAGGTGTCCAATGGTTACAATCATTGGGAACAATGGATTTTAATTTTCAAAAACTTTTTATGAAATTTTCATGGGAAGGAAAAGAATATGAGTTAAATGGTATCACAGGAAATCCGAAAAAGGTGATAAGCTCTAATGGTGTGACAAAGATGTTAAAAACATGACATCAAGTTGTAGTTGCACAATTATGCTCATTATAGGTTCTAACCTCAAAGTTTCCTATCTCCCCAAATTTCCAAAGGCTCATTAATAAGCATTCCAAGGTATTTGACAATATTCCCAAAGGTCTTCCACCTATTCATGACTTTGATCATGCTATCCACTCAATTCCAGGCAGTGTTCCTTGTAGCATCGAACCTCATCGATATCCCAATAGCCAAAAGAGTGAAATTGAGCATATGGTTGTTGAAATGTTAGAGGCTGGAATAATTAGGCCTAGCCAAAGTTCTTACTCTACACCAGTGGTAATGGTACCCAAGCAAGGTCGATCATGGAATATGTGTCCTGATTATAGAGAGTTCAACAAGATCACCATTAAAGATAAGTTTCCCATTCCAGTCATTGATGAATTGTTAGACGAATTACATGGAGTAGTTGTCTTCACAAAGTTTCATCTTCGTTTTAGGTATCATCAGATTCAAATGAAGGATGAAGACATCCCCAAAAAAACATTCAGAACTCATGAAGGTCACTATGAATTTTTGGTCATGCCATTTGGTCTAACAAATGCGCCTTCCACATTTCAAGGTTTGATGAATTCTATTTTAAAGCCTCAGAAAATTTGTGCTAGTATTCTTTGATGATATACTAATCTATATCAAGTCTTGGGAAGAACATGTTCAACATGTTGACAGGGTACTACAACTACTAAAGGAGAAAGAATTGTATGCAAAATTCTCAAAATGTTTCTTTTGGATAAAGGAGGTAGAGTATTTGGGTCATATTGTATCTCATGAAGGTGCCAAGGTAGACCTTAAAAAGATTAAATCCATGATGGACTGGAATATTGCCAAAACCCTGAAGAATTTTTGAGGATTCTTAGCTCTGACAGGGAACTACCACATGTTTGTTTGGAACTATTGAAGACTAGAAGCTCTTCTAACAACGTTACTAGAGAAAGATGTATTTTATTAGACTCTAGAGGCACTTCAATATTTTCAAGAACTCAAAGAGGCCATGTGTAAATATCCTATTTTGGTGATTCTAAACTTCACACAAACCTAAATTGTGGAATGTGATGCTTCAAGAAATGGAAATGGAGCTGTACTAATGTAAGAAGGAAACCCTCTTTCCTTCACAAGTCATCCAATCAAGGTAAATAACTTACAAAATCCCATTTATGAGAAGGAAATGTTGGTAATACTACATGCCTTGAAGCAATGGCTCCCCTACCTTATAGGGAGACATTTCAAGGTTAAAATTGATCATCATAGCCTTAAACACTTCTTGAAACAAAGGATATCTTTAGAAGAGCAACAAAAATGGGTGACAAAGATGTTGGGATATGAGTTTGAAATCATATACAAAAATGGGAAGCAAAATGTTGTCTCAGATGCACTCTCTAGGAAAGATGAGGACGTTGAGGCATTACTCTATGCTCTTTTGATCATCCAACGAGATTGGATACCCGAAGAAATGGACAAATGAAAAAATATGGACGTTTATTCAAAAGATGCAGAAGGATCCCAATGCCTCTAATACATTTAGGTGGAAAGATGAATTGCTATGGTACAAATATTGCTTATATATTTGTAAGAGTTCCTAGCTCAAGTAAAAGGTACTTTTTGAATTCCACTCCTCATCGATAGGAGGACACTTAGGTTTCATAAAAACCTACCACAGGGTAAAGACATTTTTTTTGGGGATGGTATTAAAACTGATAAAAAAATTGTGACAAAATGTTTGGTGTTCCAACAAAATAAAGTGGAAACAATTAAGAACCCATGTCTCCTACAACCACTTTCCATTCCAAGCCAAAGGTGGATAGAGGTATTGATGGATTTTATTACAATTTTACCAAAATATTAAATAAAGAGAGTCATCATGGCGGTTATTGATAGAAATACTAAATACACACACTTTTGTTTACTATATTACCCCTTCAAAGAAAGTATGGTCAGAAATTATTTTATCGAGACAATACAAAAACTAGATGGTACTCCAAATATTATAGTAAGTGACAGGGATCCCATTTTCACTGGAAAATTTTGGAACAAATTATTTTCTTGTTTGGGTACTCAACTAGATCATAGTTCATATTATCACCCTCAATATGATGGATAAACAAATATAATAAACAAATATTTGGAAGGGCGTATTCGATGTTTTGCAGCTGATAAACAAACATAATGTGTCAAGTGGTTACCCATGGCAGAATGGTTGTATAGCAATTCCTTCCATACATCATAAAAAATTACCCCATTTATGGAACTTTATGGCTATCATCCACCATCCATCACATATTCACTAATAGACTCCTCTAAGGTATAAGCAGTGGAAGAACACATGAAGCATCAACAACAAGTTCTTTAACTCTTAAAGGACAACCTGAATCTAGCACAAATCGAATGAAACAACAAGCAGATCAACACCACAGTGAATGAAGCTTTAATGTGAGGGTTTGGGCGTTTTCGAGACTACAACCATACAAACAAATGCCCCTAATGAACACCAAGAAGGATAATAAATTATAACCTAAATACTACAGTCCCTACAAGGTGTTACAAGATATTGATAGTATGGCCTACAAATTGGAACTACCTGCATCTTCATGAGTCCATCCAGTTTCCATGTTTTTTGTTTAAAAAAGGTAATCAGTGAAAAGCTACTAGTTCAAACGATATTAACATAACTTGATGAGGAAGGAAAAATCATCTTAGAGCATGAAGAAATTACTGAAATAAGAACTAGACAGCTTCGAAATCGATCAATTCCAGAGTATCTCATTAAATGGAAGAACTTACTCGTGGAAGATTCAAGATGGGAAGATGAGTCCTTTATACAATAACATTAAGAATTACTTCAGCATTGAGGACAACACTTTTTGAAGGGGAGGGGCATGTTATGACACAGTAATCCATATAGTGTGGCGCATTACTCCATATATTGTGGTACATTACATATTATTTATGTCTGCTTGGGTCTATTAGTGGGTCTATTAGTTGTTATTGTACACCTTTGTCTCCTATATATAGGAAGGACATATTATCATTTTAGTCATCATAGTATCTTATCTTATCTTATGTACTCAGTACATTCTGTAAGGAGGTTCCTACCTCAAAGAGGATTGATATTTATCTATGTTATTCATTGTTAAGGCATGGATTAATATCTTATTTTCTATTTCTTCTCTTTTTATGCTATTTCTGGGACTTGATTACATAAAAACATTCGTCATGATGAGTGGGTAAAGAATCTCCTTGTCATGGGTACAATAGGCTCGGTTTGAAACCAAATATCCCTCCCCTTTTGTTGATCATGTGACACTGCTCGAGGATCCATGGCGGTGGTGAGATTAACCTGGTTCGAAAGCCTAATAGACTATGCCTCACCAAAATGCACATACACTTGTTCACTTATTATACTTAGGCATTCTATTTTTTCCCTTATTAATAGTTAACACTTAACTAAATATGCAAGAGAGGCAAGAAAATATGTGTCGACACCTCAATTGAGCATGCCTAAGAATTTATAAATAGACAAAGAGTTATAAGTTACATCATAACATGAGAATTCAAATACTTCTTCTTGAGAGCATAATCACCTATCAATGTCCCAAGAAACCCTAAATAATTAACATATTCCAAGAATGGATCTCTTTTGTAATGCTAGTTTCCTCCTTAAGAATCCACATGTCTATATCTTACAACACCTATTCACCCTTGCTCGAAACTCACCCCAGTTCATCTAGCTAACCGCTCACATTGTCTTTTACCAAGCCGTACCCTACTTTTGAGGTGTTCCCATCCAAACTGTTCCTACTATTGAATGTGATCTAGCTTATCCCAAATTTCCCTGATTGAATTCCTTATGGATTGATGCCTTTGCTTGCCTCAATTCCTTTGCATATATAAAAATCCAACATTCCAAATTCTTGAGATGATTTCTGCTTGGCATACCTATTTGTCGATCGGTATCCTCTATATATGGTCACACCAACTTGTGCCCACTCATTGACGCCCATGCCCACTTTGACTTGGATTTTATCTTTTGTCAATGGTTATGTTTTCGCTTTCCTTAGGAATGATTCCCTTGTGGGTTATGATACATTCCCTCACATCTACTTCTAAATGGTATTTTTGATGCATCATGTGATTCTAGCTTAGTTCACACATCATGCTACTGGGATTCTTTCATTGAGCTCCCAACTTGTACTTCTTAGCACCCAAGTCTAGTTTTTCGAGCCCTTTTGCTTGCCTACCTAAGCGATTGGATGTGGTACCACCAGATGTGGGTGTTACACCACATACCATCTTTGTGAATGTTGTGGGATGAAATATTGGTGTTATCTCCCAAAATAATTTATTTTTGTATGAAGAATTTAATTCATGCAATGAGGGAGATGAATTTCACTAACAGTTTGAAAGCCTCTGTTGTAGATAAAAATTTCACAAAGTTGTAGCTTTGGTGGCTTGGGCGAGGATTAGAACATCTCATTAGCCACCGACAGGCTTGCATACTATGCCTTCCGCGATCAGATGAACATTTCGGTGATCGAAAGGACTAAAGACAACGTAGCGGTGAGGCAAAGCTGAAAGGTTCCAAAATGTCGGTGATATGAATAACTAAATGCCGCCGAAGTCAAATATCATAAATTGGAACCACTACTTGATAAGGCATCGGAACTTTAAAACACTAACCATCGACGAGATAGTCCACTAAGGAGCCAAAATGGCGGAAGACAGACTTAATACGGGTTCCGTGATTAGATGAACATTTTGGCAATTAGAAGAAGTAAGGGCTATGTATCAGTGAGATATTCCACTAAGGAACTGAAATGGCGGAAGACAAATGGACACAGCCTCTGATCAATCCATAGAAAATCATCGACGATCGAAGGAGCTAAGGGCTACGGATCAGTGAGTTAGTCCACTAAAGAGCCGAAATGATGGAAGACAAACAGACAAGGCCTTTGATCAATCAATAATCATTTCAATAGCACAACAATAGGAAATCATCAGCGATTGGGAGAACTAAGAACTATAGATCGGTAAATTTAAAACTAAGCTCCTCCGCAGTGTTGGCGGCACAGAGAACTAAAGCTCCAATTCCTTCATCAAAAGACTTTTGACAGTGATAAAAAATTGTTCATTTCACCTCCGAAATTGTGGCAACATTCTTCTTTGAGGTTCTGATGCATTAGTTGTTTCAGCTTTTGATCGCCGACAAGCTAGTGATGGAAAGCACTGATGCATAAATAGTTGGGAAGTTAATCATTTGAGGTGCCAACATTAAGGCAACGTTCCAGTCTAAGGCACCAATGGGTTAGAGGTCAGAACTTTCGATCACCAACCACGATGACAAGGTAGAAGAATCCAGTGGATTAAACAAGAAAGAGCACCTGTGATCACTATCAAACACTTCAGTTAAATGCCGAAACACTGGTTGTTGGCAGGAATTTTACAATGAACCAGTAGTAGTGATTATCAGCAACAACTTCAGTTATTAAAAGTTCGCTCAGTGAACTAGATCTTCACAATAGGTAGAAAAATAGTTAGCAAGGGTTTGAAGCCCTAATCTGAAAAAACTATCACTTTCAAGTATTTTTTGTGTAAACAGATCAAAGTTTCAAGATCTGCCATTTTTGTAGAAGGCTATAAAGGCCATGATTGATTTTATAATAAGGGTTCGACTTCAGGGATTTGTAATCCTATTCCATTGTAAAGCATCTCATCTTGTTTATTTGAATTGTAAGCTCTTTTGTTATGAGTTGTTTATCCATCGTCTTTATCTTTACTGTACTTATGCCTGAATGTGCATTTAGGTGATTTTCAAGTTGATTAATAGCTAATAGCTGTCATCCTATTGGTGAGTTAATTCTATTTGATTTATAAGTACCATCCTTGTCAGGATTTATCCATTTACATGCATCTATTTTGTATGTAAGTCTTCCAGCTTGATGAGTTCTCCATCCCTGCACCTTATTTTCAAACTACTGAACAAGTTGTAACTAAAAGCCTTGTGATTGAGTGAGCTTCATGCATGTCTTGAGAGTGGGAGGTTATATAGGTCACCTGACTTGATCCATATCAGAAAACCCTAAAAATATTTTTAGTTACCAGGCATCCTCAAGCTACAACCTAGAGGAGTTTCCTGGAGTGATAACAAAGTGATGCCGTTGCCGGGGACAGGAGATTGAAGCTCATCTTCCTTGGGAGACGACATAGATCCATGCTTTGATGATAGACAAATCTTGGACACTATTATGGTTGTAATCATCTATCTAGAAAAGCCATTGATATAAGGTGGCTTCAAGAAGAACAAATACCAGAGCAAACCCAAAGGGGCCACCAACAACACCGGTTTCAAATCCAGAAGAAATTTTGAGGAAAGCTAGGGCTTTACTAAGACAGGCCAACAGTACTGCACAAAAATCTACATTAGGTATTTCACCAAATCTTTCTGTTATTATTTCTTCTGCTGAAACTCTTAATTCCCAGGAATTTTTAGATATATCAGAAAAATCTAGGGGTTGGGCATCTTCAAGCACTGTTGCTTGTGAAGATCCAATCCTTGGTGACTCCACTAGGATAAGTATACCACCGCTTTTTCAGCAACTATCTTCATCAGTGCTGCCTTCCACAACCCTGTCCATACCCATTTCCAGTATGGCTGCCCCTCAATTGACCAAGATGGAAAGGATCCCGGTAGCTAGGTATGCGTCCTTAATTCTGCCAAATCCTCTTGCAGCCATGCCTACTGGAGATTATCTCAAGTATATGCCTAATTTTACAGGGGAAGGGGATTTCACTGCTGAAGAAAATATAAAGGCTTTTTACAGCTATGCTGAAAATATTAACATAGAACAAGAATATGTATGGACTAGGGTGTTTGTGCAAAGCCTAGATGGCCAGGCTAGGAAGTGGTTTAAAGAACTGCCTTCTGGAACAGTGGCAGGAATAGAGGCCCTAGATGAAATTTTCCTAAAGCATTGGGGAGAAAGGAGGGACCACCTCTACTATATCACGGAATTCAGCAACCTGAAAAGAGAAAATGGGGAGTCTGTCTCCAACTTTAATAAGAGATTCAACAATATGTATAGCAAGATCCCTACCAAAATTAAGCCCACTGATACCTTAGCTAGGATAACTTATGCAAATGCCTTTGACTCTGACTTCTACTTACTTATCAGAGAAAGGAGGTATGTTTCCTTATCACTCATGTAGGATGCTTCCCCAGAAGTAGAGTCAAACATTCTAGCATCTCAGAAGGTCAAAGGGAAGATAGATAGGAAAAAGTAGCCTACATATTATAGTGGGGCTTCGGCATTAGAGAACAAGATTGACAAAATGACCAAACTATTAGATAACTTGATTGCTGAAATGTCTAAATTGAAGGACCAAGCGAATTTGCTCCTTGAAACCCAAATTTTGTTCCTTATAGAAGAGGAAACCCCCTAGTTCAGATTATTAGAAGGGAGAGAAATCAAGGGGAATCTCAGAGGATAAGAGCTCCATTTCAAAATGTTGTATTAGAAGAAGAGCTAGAATTCATTGAAGAAGAGGGAGAAGCTAAAGACAATATCCACTGCATGGAGGATGAGTTGGACTATTCTTTTCTGACATAGGCAGAATATGAGGAAGCCTTGATTGATGAGTAGATCGCTAAAGAGGCTTTCTATCAATATGATGATCAGGAAGGTTACCAACTGAGGTCTAGGCTGGTTGCTCCCCTCAAGAAGAATGCTGTACCTGTCAAGCAGCCTGTTGTACCGGCTAGAAAGGTTGTTGTTTTACCAAAGAAAGTGGCTGTCCCATCCAAAGCATTGCATAAACCAGTACCTTCAACCACACCTGATCAAGTCCAACTCAAACCTAGAACTCCCGAGGTAAGGTTTCTAGATAGGCTGCATTATTCCTTCAACCTCGAGTCTGAAATTCAAAAGTTGAAAATCCCTTTCCCTTTAATTGAGCTAATGAAGAATGATGCATTAAAAATCTCCATTCTGAATTCCCTTCAGCCCAAGGTGCACATTGACACTGACTTTGTAAACTTGCAAGATGACAAGCCTATTGTAACACTGGGCCCCATGATCGAAGACCTAAAGGACTCATGCCACTGTTCTATGTATCCTTGAACATCCATGAAAAAAACCTCCATAACTATTTGCTGGATTTAGGAGCCTCTCATAACCTAATGCCAAAGGCTGTGATGGATGAGATTGGCCTTAGCTTCACCAAGCCCTATCATGATCTATTCTCCTTTGACTCTAGGAAGTTCAAGTGCTTGGGCCTCATCAAAGACCTCGTTGTAAACTTAACACAACTACCTTCAAAAAGCGTAATGATAAACATTGTAGTGGCTGATCTTCCTCCAAAATTTGGCCTCTTGCTATCTTGGTCATGGAGCAAAAGACTAGGCGACACCCTTCAGATGGATCTCACATACGCCACCATTCCCATGTTTGGAGGAGAAACTAAGAGACTGTACAGGGAAAATAAGCTAGCGTACATTATAAGCAAGGAGAACCACTCAGTAAATCACCCCATCTATGTGGTGGACACCGATTTTGGGTCTTTCATTTTGCAAATAGATGATAATCAATAGACATCGGTTCAGCTCACTAAGCCCACCCGTCAGCATCTCGAAGAAGTCACGACAGCAATCTGGACCATGTATTTCGATGGGGCTAGCGCTCAAAGCTTAGTAGGCGCGGGCGTAGTCCTGATCTCCCCATCTAAGGAAAACATTCACCTGTCTTATAAGCTCGATTTCAAAACCACGAACAACATAGCACAATATGAATCCTTTCTGCTAGGAGTTAAAGCGGCCAAGGAGATGGGGATCATGTGCATGAAGATTTTTGGAGATGCAGACCTCATCATATAGCAGGTCAACAACACTTTTCAGGAAAAAAATATTAGATTGAAGGTCTACAGGGACGAGGTATGGAAACTCAGAGACTCTTTTATGTGTTTTGAACTGTCATATATTACTATGGATTTGAATCACCTAGCTGATTCCCTGGCCGTCTCTGCAAGCCTGTTTGTTCCTCCTTTACCCCCTAAGCTTAGCTATGATGTTCAGGTCAAGCATAGACCCTATATGCCAGACAATGTAAAATTTTGGAGGGTGTTTGAGGATGATGAGGAGCTTAGTAAATTCCTTTAGTTAGTAGATGAATTCTCTCACATACACATAGACCAGGAAAACCTTAACATCGAGGAATCCAAGAAGCTCAAGTTAAAAGATAAAGTGACTGAGCACAATAAAGATAAAGTTGAAAAAGAGATCCACAAGCTCTTTAAAGCCAATATCATAATTCCCCTCAGATATTCCAAGTGGATTGCAAACCTGGTAGTAGTAAGAAAGAAAAATGGAGAAATCATATTGTGTGTGGATTTTAGAAACCTAAACAAGTGTTCCAATAAGGAAAATTATCCACTTCCCAAGATGAAACACCTATTGCAGAAAGTATCGGGAGCTAGAGTTATGTCCTTCCTTAATGTCTTCTATGGATACAACCAAGTTGTTGTACACCCTGATGACCAAGAGAATACTGCCTTTACCACCCCCTGGGGCACCTTCATGTATGCTAAAATGCCATTTGGGCTAATGAATGTTGGGGATACTTTTCGGAGAGCTATGGACCTAGATTTTGTAGGGCTAAAAGATAAATTTGTGGTGATATATTTGGATGACTTAACATTTTACTCTCATAGCCATCATGACCACTTGCAGCATTTAAGGAAGGTATTTCTGAAGTGCAGAAGGTATGGAATATCACTGAACCCCAAGAAGTCCCAGTTTGCACTCAATGAAGGAAATATCCTAGGCCACATAGTCTCAGCTAAAAGTGTAAAGATCAATCTGATGAGAGTGGAAGCAAACAAAAACTATCAATACCAAGGTCAAAAAGAGACATTCAGTCCTTTTTAGGCAAGATAAACTTTGTCAAAAGGTTTATTCCAAATTTCTCCGAGTTGGTAAAGCATATCACAATCATGCTAAAAAAAGATGCATAAATAAAGTGGACTGACCAAGCAAGAAACTCTTTTGAAGACATTAAGAAATCCATCATGGAGGCCCCAACCCTGATTAGTCCCGACCACACCAAGGGTTTTTACATTTTCTCTTTTGCATCTTATGACACAGTGGCAGCTGTACTATTACAAAAGAATGATGAAGGCCTTGATCATCCAATTTATTTTTTTAGCAGAACCCTGAGAGATGCTAAGCTAAAGTATGACCCAATTGAGAAGCAGGCTTATTCTCTCATAAAATCTTTGAAGACTTTCATAATCTACATTCTCCATGCAAAGGTCATTGCATATGTCCCTTTAGCTGCTGTGAAGGATGTTTTGACTCAGCCTGACATTGATGGGAAGAGAGCTAAGTGGATTGCCAAACTCATCGAGTTTGATGTAGAGGTAAAACCCACCAAGCTGGTAAGGGGATTAGGTCTGGCCAAACTCATGGCCAAAGAAAACTGTGAATGGTTGGGAATAAATTTCACATGTGTCAAATCAGCAAAGGTGCAGACTATGGTAGTAACAGAAACAGAAGTAAATCAAGATCAGAATAACAGTCCATCAGTAGCTAAAAACATATCTTCATGTGAGTGGTATTCAGGTATCATTCAATTTTTGCAAAAATTAGAAGTTTATCTTGATCTCACTCCTAACCAAGCATGAGATCTTAAGTTGAAATCTGTTAAGTTTTGCATAATTGACAAATTGCTGTATTGGAGGGATTAGTCTGGAATTTTGTTAAGGTGTCTAGATAAAGAGGAAGCAGAATAGGTCATGCATCACTTTCATTCCAGTACATGTGGAGGCCACCACTACTGGAAAACCACAGCCCACAAGATCTTAAGAGCAAGATACTATTGGCTAGTCCTCTTTGCTGATGTATGCACTTTTGTAAGGGTTTGTGACCAATGTCAAAGATTTATAGGGAAGCAGCAGCTCAAATCCTTTCCCCTTAGGTCTGTTACAATGAATGGGCCTTTCCAATAGTGGGGTCTGGATTTCATAGGTGAAATAAATCCATCTTCCAGTGGACAACATAAATGGATCTTAGTAGCCACTGACTACTTTACCAAATGGATAGAAGCAGTGCCCACCAGAAATGCCACTCATCAAGCCATCATGAGATTCTTATATGAGAACATCTTCAGCAGGTTTGGTTGCCTAGTAAACTTAGTAACTGATAATGCACTAGATTTTAAGGCTGGGGCATTAGTTAAAATGCGTGAATCAATGGGTATTCAATTGGTGCACTCCACATCCTATTACCCACAAGGCAATGGCCTGGTTGAGTCATCAAACAAAAGCTTAGTTAGAATCATCAAGAAATTGCTAGAGACAAATCAGAAAAGATGGGATTCAAAGCTTAAGTTTGCTTTATGGACTGATAGGGTGACAGAAAAAATATCCATAGGGACTTCTCCATTCAAACTAGTTTATGGCATTGAGGCCATCTTTCCTATACAACTCATCCTTCCAGTGGCAAAGTTCTTTTAGGAAGAGGAGGACGAACCAAATGATATGATGAGAAGGATGATGGATTTGGTAGAGTTACAGCAGATCAGGGAGCAAGTTATAGGAAAATCAGAAGCTCATCAATAGAGGCTAAAGGGCATGTTTGACAAAAGAGCAAAGGCAAACAACTTCCATGCCAGAGATTGGGTCCTCAAGTGGGATGCTGTCAGACAGGACAAGGAGAAACATGGAAAATTCGACTCTTTGTGGATTGGCCCTTTTGTGATAGCCTAGGTACATAAGAATAACACCTTCAAATTGTAGAGTCTAGAAGGTGTAGAGGTATTTGATGGCCCAGTAAATGGGCGGTTCTTGAAGCTCTATTTTATTTGAGGCTCTGAGGCCTTATGATTGTAAATTAGTATATAGTAGGTTGTTTTACTTTCAGAATAAGACTCCATGCCCAATGGAAAAATAAAAGATAGTGTTAAGTTACTTAGTTTCTTTTAGGGAAAGGAATTTTGGTCTGGGCTTCTTGGGACCTCACTGGGAGGTTCCCATCCCCAAGTAGGATCCAGATGTTATCTCCCAAAATAATTTATTTTTGTATGAAGAATTTAATTCACGCAATGAAGGATATGAATGTCACTAAAAATCTGAAAGCCTCTGTTGTTGATAAAAATTTCACAAAGTTGTAGATTCGGTGGCTTGGGAGAGGATCAAAACATCTCATTAGCCACCGACAGACTTGTAGACTACAACTTCTGTGATCAGATGAACATTTCGGTGATCGAAAGAACTAAAGACAATGTAGCGGCGAGGAAAAGTTGAAATGTTTCGGAATGTCGGTGATGTGAAGAACTAAATGCTGCCGAAGTCAAACATCAAAAATCAAAACCACTACTTGATAAGGCGTCGGAACTTGAAAACACTAACCATTGGCGAGATAGTCCATTAAGGAGCCGAAACGGTGGAAGACAGACTTACTACGGGTTCCGCAATCAAATGAACATTTCAATGGTCGAAAGAAGTAAAGGCTACGTATCGGCGAGATAGTCCACTCAGGAACCGAAACGACGAAAGACAAATGGACAAGGCCTTCGATCAATCCATAGAAAATCATCGGTGATCAGAAGAGCTAAGGGCTATGGATCAGCGAGTTAGTCCACTAAGGAGCCGAAATAGTGGAAGACAAATGGACAAGGCCTCCGGTCAATCAATAATCATTCCGATAGAGCGACAATAGTAAATCATCGGTGATCAGGAGAACTAAGAACTACAGATCGACAAATTTAAAACTAAGCTCCTCCGCAGTGTCGGTGGCACAGAGAACTAAAGCTCTGATTCTTTCGTCAAAATACTTTCGATAGTGATAAATTTTTTTTGTTTCACCTCCGAAACAGCGGCAACATTCTTCTTTGAGGTTCCGATGCATTAGTTGTTTCAGCTTTCGATCGTTGACAAGCTAGTGATGGAAAGCACTGATGCATAAATAGTTGCGACGTTAATCATTTGAGGCACTGACATTGCGGTAGCGTTCCGGTCTAAGGTGCCGACGGGTTAAAGGTCATAACTTCTGATCAGCGACCACAGCAACAATTTAGAAGAATTCGATGGATTAAACAAGAAAGAGCACCTATGATCACTATTAAACACTTCAGTTAAACGCCGAAACACTGGCTATTGGCGGCAATTTTACACTGAACTAGCAGTGGTGATTATCAGCAACCAATTTAGTTATTAAAAGTTCGCTCAGTGAACTAGATCTTCACAATAGTTAGAAAAATAGTTAGCAAGGGCTTGAAGCCCTAATCTGAAAAAACTATCACTTTCAAGTATTTTTTGTGTAAATAGATTGAAGTTTCAAGATCTATAATTTTTGTAGAAGGCTATAAAGCCCATTATTGATTTTATAATAAGGGCTTGACTTCGGGGATTTGTAAGCCTATTCTATTGTCAAGCATCTCATCTTGTTTATTCGAATTGTAAGCTCTTTTGTTATGGTTTGTTCAGCCATCATCTTTATCTTTAATGTACTTATGCCTGAATGTGCATTTAGGTTATTTTCAAGTTGATTAATAGCTAATAGCTGTCATCATATTGGTGAGTTAATGCGATTTGATTTATAAGTACCATCCTTGTCAGGATTTAGCCATTTACATGCATCTGTTTTGTATGTAAGTCTTCCATATTGATGAGTTCTCCATCCCTGCACCTTATTTTCAAACTACTGAACAAGTTGTAACTAAAATCCTTGTGATCGAGTGAGCTTCATGCATGTCTTGAGAGTGGGAGGTTATATAGGTCACCTGACTTGATCCATATTAGAAAACCTAAAAAATATTTTTAGTTACTAGGCATCCTTGAGCTACAACATAGAGGAGTTTCCTGGAGTGATAACAGTTGGGATCCCAATTCGGGTTAGTTTCTAGGTCTACCCGTCATGGCTTCTTTGGCCAATCCCACATTATGTGTCTTACCTAATCTTTTCATGGGTTGAACTAGAGTGTTCAAGATTCCTCCTCACCAAATACTATGACATCCTCCCTCATTCTAAGTTTTTTCACCCTCATAAATGTCTCCAAGTTTCTTTTCACACTCAGAAATTATCATCTTGTTGTCATTGTCTTCCTATAGACACAATCGTTCCTTGATAACCATCACTCTACATCATATCTCTGCGAGTCTACAATAGATCCACATGCCCCTATCTTTTAGTATATCAAGTCAGATTCCCAATTTCACATGTTCCTATGCCACTTGCAGGAGCCTCTCCACAATTTGGTTGATCCTTCACAAAATTTGTGGTGAATCCTTCCTCTTCTACCACTCAATACTATAAATTTCATCTAATTCTCTCTTGGCTATCATTTTCAAAGCTCCTCAAGGAAATCAAGGCCCCTACTACACGTGTCAAAAGTAGTGGGCCTGCTACATGAACCACCTCAATGAGAAGAGTTGGGAAGATGGCTCCCATGACCATCACCTAAATCATTGTCACCTCTCATCTCCTCCATTGTGGAAATATTTTTCCACATGAATTTGTGTGAGGAACTTTAATTCATAATATCCCTCACTCATCTTTCATTCATAATAAGGTATACAAAACATCATTGGTTATTCTCCTAGCCACCCCTCTTAGTGTCATTTTTCCAAGGTTGTTTCTTCAGGTGAGGCACCTCTCCCATCCTATCCACTGGAATATTCCATCTGTAACCATGCCCATCCCCCATACTGTGAACAACCTGAAGTTCTGTACATATTCATCAGCACTTCATTGTTTATTGATGTGTAATAGTTCGATGGTAGAGAACCCAAGTCCACCTGACTTGAGGCTCTCTAGTAGCCCATATTTGAATATGGGAATCAACACATACACTCTACTTAAGAGAGTTCCTAACTATTCCGACAATGATTCCAACCAACTCTTTTCCCATTATGCAATTGAATCCAAAGGTAGAGTACCCTTGTCATTCTCCCATATTCACCCACACGAACTGTCCAACTATCATTCCAACAAAAATTCCTTGGGTTGTCTCAATGATACAGTAAATAGTAGACTCGATTTCCTCCGACGCATATTCCTCATTGAATTCTTTCGAATGTCACATTCACCATGATCTTTTTCATCTCCCCGAACTGCATTGGGATGCGCACTTTCCAAGTGTTGGGATCACTTCCATCGAATTGTGTTGATTGCCAGAAAAATTCTCACCCTGTTTTCGATATTCGTAAATAGATTTTGTTAATTCTTGATCTTCGAAGTACGAACCAAACAACTAGTATGGTCGCACTAATTCTAAGTCCATAGTGCTTCTACACCCCTAACACCATTGTATCTGTCCACTGAATTCACCAAAACCATCACGTTGTTCTGGGTGCACTTGCCTTAGTGTGCTAGTCACTTCTTTCAAACTGCATCTCATTGGCATGCTATAACAAATTTTGGGTGCACTTATTCCCAATTATCTCATGATGAGTTGGATTCCCATGATTTTCTAAAATGATCCCTAACACAAGATCTCAACTATTCTGGCTTCTAATATGGGTGCACTTCACTTCACACCCATTTTTCCAAGCACCACTCCTGGCCACTTCTCTGCGATAAGGAAAGACTTTGTGGACACCCTATTCCATGACAAGTGCACTTCTTCTCAGTGTAAGCTCCGCCAACTCTACAGACATGCTCCAAAAAATTTCCTCCAACAATTTGGCAACACGTAGTGAAAGGACCATCACGTTTAATTGCCCCCATATCACTTCTTCAACAAAACAAAAAAATGGTGAAGATCCCACCTCCACAAGTAAATTCTTTGATACCACCTATCATAGGTATAGAATATCTTTACCAAAACCAAATCTTCATCCGCTTCTTCTGACCATACAACATTTCCCAAGGATCCTCGCTGATGGTGAGACCAACCTAGTTTAGAATCTTGACAAACTATGCCTCGTAAAAATGCACATACACTTTAAACTTGTTCACTTCTTATACCTAGTCATTTTTCATGTTTCACTTATTAACATTTAATACTTAAAACCAAATATACTAGTATGTTCACACTAATTCTAAGTCCATAGTGATTCTACACCCCTAACACCATTGTATCTGTCCACTGAATTCACCAAAACCATCACGTTGTTCTGGGCGCACTTGCCTTAGTGTGCCAGTCACTTATTTCAAACTGCATCTCATTGGCATGCTATAACAAATTTTGGGTGCACTGATTCCCAATTATCTCCTAACGAGTTGGATTCCCATGATTTTCTAAAATGATCCCTAACACAAGATCTCAACTATTCTGGCTTCTAATATGGGTGCACTTCACTTCACACCCATTTTTCCAAGCACCACTCTTGGCCACTTCTCTGCAATAAGGAAAGACTTTGTGGACACCCTATTCCATGACAAGTGCACTTTTTCCCAGTGCAAGCTCCGTCAACTCTACAGACATGCTCCAAAAAAATTTCCTCCAACAATTTGGCAACATGTAGTGAAAGGACCATCACGTTTAATTTCCCCCATACCACTTCTTCAACAAAAAAAAAATGGTGAAGAGCCCACCTCCACAAGTAAATTCTTTGATACCACCTATCATAGGTATAGAAGATCTTTACCAAAACCAAATCTTCATCCACTTCTTCTGACCATACAACATTTCCCAAGGATCCTCACTGATGGTGAGACCAACCTAGTTTAGAATCTTGACAAACTATGCCTCATAAAAATGCACATACACTTTAAACTTGTTCACTTCTTATACCTAGTCATTTTCATGTTTCACTTATTAACATTTAATACTTAAAACCAAATATACAAGAGAGATAAGACAATAAGTGTCTCCACCTCAAACTAAGTGTGCCCAATAATATCTATATAAACACAGAGTTACAAGTTACATCATAATAGGAGCATCTACATATTGCTTCCCTAGAGAATTCCCATCGGCAACGTCTTAAGAAACCCTAAAGAACTAACCCACTTCGTGAATGGTGTCTCTTTTGTCATGCCAATTTCCTCCTGAAGTACCTATAGGCCTGCCTCCTGCAACACATGTTCACTCTTGCATCAAATTCACCCCACTTCATTTAGCTATATTATCATATTGTCTTCTTCCAATACATTCCCTTTATGCTTTGTGTCGACTATGCTCTAACTTATCCCAAACTTCCTTGATTGAATTCCTTTTGAATTGATGCCTTTATTTATCTCAATGCCTTTGAATATTTAGTTCTCTAACATGAAAGGAGTGAACCCACTTCTTGATTCGACTTCTACTTAGTGCACACAATTTCTAGACAGACTCTTCTCTAGCTAGTCACATAACCTCATTCCCACTTGACAATGCATGTGACCACTTTTCCTTGGATTCCAATATTTTTCCAATGCCCATGCTTCCACTTATATTGGGAATGATTCCCTAATGGGTTTGGATGCATTCCCTCACATGTACTTTTGAATGGTATTACCGTCGCATCTCGTGCCACTAACCCACTTCAATCATCATGCTCCCAGGATTCTCCCATCAATCCCACAACTCTTATTTCCTAGCACCCACATATAGATTATCGAATCCTGTCCTCTTTCCTATTGGATTTGCTTTCCTTCCCAGGCATCTAGGTGTGGCACCATCTGGTGTGGGTGCCACACCAACCACCATATTCTCGAATGGCGTTAGATGAACTCTCAGGATTCCAAGCTAGGTTACTTTTCAAGTCCATCTACCATTAATTCTTTGGTCAAGCCCACATGCCATGTCTTATCGAAGCTTGTCGTGAGTGGAGTGGTGGTCAAGGTACCTCCTAACCAAATACCATGACACCCCCTCTCTTAAGAGAAGTGTATTGATATTTTTTATGTTTATATTGCATTAATACAAAGATTAAAGTTTGTAACGGTTAGGAAATCAAATATACAAATTATTAATAAAGAAAGACATAAATTTGACGAGTTTACTTTATTTTTTTAATTAATTAACTTAAACATCACTAAAACAAATTTGATAGATAATCATATTATAACGTATTTTGAGAAATTTAATAAATGGTCACATCATAACATTTTTGATAAATGAATAAATAAGGCTAAATCTACAACTTTTTGATAAATGAATAAAAATGAATCAATTCCAATCAACGGTAGTATTCACTTTCATGTATGAGACTAAAGCTAGATGCTACTAGAAAGAGCATGACCCCACTTAAGATAGCCTCAATAATGACCACAATAGATGTTGTCTTTCTTGCAAATACTATATATATGTTGAATTGTCTTTTGATCCTTAAGTAAAAACTAAAATTGCTTTTAATTGGCCAAGAACTCACTTTCCTCGGACATAAGGAAACAAGCTATCAACCTAAGATAAAGGGGTGGCATGCTCCCCCCTTACAAACCACCAAGAATTAATTTTAGGTGGCACGGTTTTCCTTGAGTAGAAATTGAGTCACCTTGCAATCATAGATAACGAAAACAAATAATTGTCCATATTATTGATCGACAACAAAATTTTAAGAAATTTTATCACATTTGAAAAAAAACTAAACTTGAACTCTTAGAATGCAAATATATTTTCAAATAAAATTTTGTATTTTTTATATCATGTGAATTTATATGATTTTATTATGTTGATCATCATTAATTCTCTAATATTTTTTGGATTCAGCCACCCATATAACATTATAATTCTTGTTAAGCTAGCAATATATAAACTAATAAACATATTTGTTAAATAAATAAATCAACAAATGTAAATAAATAAAGGGACGAACATACCTACCATTAGGCTTATCTTTATTATTTATGGAGTTCCAGAAGTTGTAAAATGTAACTACTTTTGTACATGGGATTCCTATAAATTTCAAGCACTAAGGGAGGGACACCAGTAGTGGTGCACCCTCCCCTTTTCCAGCTATATCATGCACGTGGAGGGAACATTGGTACTCCAAAGACCACCACTTAGAAGTGACATGTGTGCCCTACCATGAAATACCTTTTTGCAAATTTAAGTATAAAAAATACCACCTATTTCACCATTTCTCCCATCATATGTCCAAATCCATGTTCATTCTTATCTGGGGCTGGTGTGTGACTATTTTCCCACCCCGATGGTGGTGTGCTTGGTCCCTGCAAATCCCCCTACAAAAATCCTTCAGTGTGGGGTGAATGTTGAGTCATGTTGGTTTCTGAAGCTACTCTATGTTGTTTTATCGATGGTTCTTTGTTGGGCATTTGCGACACCGTGTGGGTACTTTTCATGGTGGTTTATTGGTTTGGAGTTGCACATTTCTGGTTTGGTGTGATGTTGTGTTTGCTTGAGCTATTCAATCCCGACTATGTCGCATGCCACCAGCTACTGAACATGTCAAAACCCCAAATTTTCATAAAAAAATTAAAATTTTGATAATACATAAAATGCTGAGAATGCGGTTTGCTAACAGCTAACAATTATCTATAAAAGAAATGGGTTACCAGATTAGTTAATACATAATATTAATTAAGTAACGTAGCATTCTAATTTTAATGCAAGGTTAGGTTTATTTCATGCAATAATTTTAACTTTCAGTTTGCTGATGAGCTTTTAATTTGCGACAAGTAGGTGGAACTGTCTTGGATTTTGGGGCTTACTTAGATTTTAAGCTAACGCAAAAAGCTTACTTGTCCTTACAGGCTTATAGGTATGAATGATTGAGTAATGCCTTTTGAATTTCATAAAGCATTCAACTGTATTTCAATTTGCAAAATAGAAAGCGGTAAATAAATTGTTACAGATCACTCTACTTCTATGAGGTAAAAGAACTAGTTTGTTTCTTCAATTATTTTGTCAACGATATATATATATATATATATATAGAAGAGTTTCTTTCTTATATGTAAATAGCGACAGTATTTATTCTCATTGGTTCACCACTTGTGATCTTTGTCGTAAGTTAATTTCACCTAGAGTGTATAACTTGTAAAGCTATAATGATTGTTCTAACAGTAAAATACATTATCATCTTAAATATTAGTATAAGCAACTGCTTGTTATTCATCTTTTGTAATGAAAATTGCTTCCTATAAGGTTCTAAACATTACAGTGCAATACTAATTCCTAAGGACTTAGAGTCTAGTGGGATGGTTCTGCTCCAGTTTCTTATTTTATTTTATAGTACTTCTTTTGGATTAAGCCTCTGACCACATTACTTAACTTATGCCAATTCTTCAAGAGAGATTGATTTATTAACTCATGCAAGTACTAGACAGTTCTAAAAGATTATGTTACTAATCAAAACATGGAAAAGATAAAAGTACCTGTCATGGTTGGTAAATAACCAAAAGTTATTAATCTTTGTTGATTTGAGCTATGTATAGGATTCATAGCCATAATCCGAGTATTTTCCACCCACTGATCTATAATTTCTATGATATTCAACGATACCTACACAAATTATCTTGTTTATAATGCATTTAAGTTTACCAGTAGTTCTGGATTATAAACATATAAAGTTTATAAAGTTCATGATCCTAATTAAAACTATGTTCCATAACATTATCAAGTCACAACATAAATGTTGGTGACAATATGATTAGCTATGCAAAGTTTGTTAGTAATACTTTATTATCATAGTTTGGTTAAGAGAGGAAATAGCCTTTTACTTTGCATCTCCTAAGTATCATAAGATTTGCTTTATTAACCTAGTTTCGATAGCTCAAGGCTTATCGACGTTTGTAACCATACTATTTATGCTATAACTAAATGGATTTTCCATTAGTGAAGAACTAAATCTTATATGCATACTTATACTTTGGGAAAAATTAGCGATTATTATAATGCATTGATTTCATGATTAACAAAAAGCTTAATGTGAATAATTATATAGTTATAAAGTTCATAAACTAAAGTTCCAAGCCTAAATATTGTGGGCAAGTATAAACATAACATACTTTGGGTATGTATCAACATAAAATTACTTGGCATGAATATGGTTTATGAGATTCGTTGATATCGTGGTCAACGAAAAGCTTGATATGAATAAATATTTAATAACAAAGTTTATAATGTAACATGCAATGGGTGGAGGATGTGGCGTTAGACCACTCCCTCAATTGGATCATGTATAAGGTTGTGTAAAAAGGCTTTGAAATAGCATCGTCCCAAACTATACGTCGATTATACTATAATTTTGGCAAATGATTTGAGATTTTATAGATTATGCATTCATCGTTTAAACCATGGAATCGTTGGTTGACTCCAGGGCAACATGGAACCTTTGTAAATGATTGAAATACTATATGATTGAGCCAAGATTATGTTTGAATAATTGGAATTCGATTACATGCAGGAACTTTATAAATTACCCACTGCATGGTTGATTTATTTGCGTGAACACGTGGTTCTTTCTCGGCCAAGTGTTGGAAAAATATAAGGGTTTACGAACCCTACTCTTTGTCATTCTTCCTCATGGATTTCGGGCCTTCGGGCTGCTCTGCAATTCCTCCATAGCCGCCATGTTTACCCTACTGTGAATGATAAAGAGCTCTACGTCCTATTTTTCCATGTTCTGTCCATCTTCGTCGTCTTCAAAACCTTTCCTGCACTGTGAGTTCATCCTGCAATGTTTTGAGGAGAGCCGTGACATTTTGCTTATAGCTTGGACTGTGTGTAGTTTTCTTGGGTTTGCTCCTCCACGGCTTGCTTGTTGGGAATGTTTTAGAGGGCTGTGAGTTTTATCCTAGCAATAATTTTTTAAGGACCGTGACTTATCTTATGGCTTGGTCTGTCACATGGTTTGTGAGGGTCTGTCATAGGGTCCTGTCTCTGTCACACGAGAGATGAAGGGTTTGCTTATCGTCTTGCTGGTGGCGACACTCCTATTCGTTGGTGGCTACATTACCCTTGTTTCCATGTATGGGAAAATTCTGTTAACAGTTCTCAGACTTGTTATTAATTCAGTTTTGAACATAATGCAAATATATTAATGTTGTGGGATTATTCTTGCAGGTGATGGTTTACAACCCTCTTTACAGTTGGTACAATTAATAGGGTCGGCTTCATGCATATGGGTAAGCCCTGGTCGACCCATGGCAATCCATACTTGTTCATTTCAGTTATTAGGGAACAGTTTGGTTGGTTGTGGCCTGCACGTGACTCTTCATGGTTTAATGTTTCTTGGTTAACTTGTTTAGTTTGTTTACCAAACCCTTGCTGCTAGCAGGGTTTCAAGCTTATGCCGTGACTTGTAAATTTTTGTTTTACTGGTTATGTGTATAGTTATGTAAATAAAAGTATGCGGCCTGTCAAGCTATCCTCTGTTTATCTTTAAGTGAAGAGATGTAACTCTCTTGAGCTCAGACTTGGTTATTTTGATGCTCTTACTGTAATTTTTAAATACTAGGGTTTTCACCCTATTTTTGACTGTGTAATGAAATTTTTACTTGTTATATTATCTTGCATTAACTTGCATTATTAAATTCTTATTCTGTTAATTCTTTCTATTATAGTACTTTGTTTATAAGCTCGAATGTTTGAGCAAGATTGAATCCTGTTAGTGACCTATGTATAAAGTAAATTCTTTCATTTATTTTGTAGGTTTAGTTCATTAGTAAAAGTTAAATTATTTGTTTGTTGCAGGTATATAGTTGTTTATATTTTCACGGTTATATTTCTTTGTCCTTATAGGACTGTAATAACATTTTATAATTTATGTTCAGAATACTAAGTAAATTCAAATCCTTAATTTATTGTTATTGTTATTCTTATTTTCAATTTTATTACTATAAGTTATAAAGTTAGTATTTTCGTTTAATGTTAAACACTGTAAGGGTTTCGACCCTATACATTCTTTTATAATTAATTTTTTTGTTTAGTTTATTTAAATAAATCTATTCATATATAAATAATATTGATTAAATATTATTTACCCTTGCACTTAGTCTATTTTATAAGTACATAAATAGGATTTTGTTAATATTTCATTGTTACACTTTTATAATTGCTATAGTAAATTTGTTTATAACAAGACTATACTAGAATTATCCTACTTGAAATATAAACATTTGCAGAAATAGTTAAGCAGTATGTACAATGAAATAACTATGTAAAATAACTTGGTTCTTTCTTCATAGCAATAAATGAGTGTTTTATCTAAGTTAAATCTTTTCCTATGTGACAGGTTAGTAGTTTCATTTTGCAGAAAATACAGTTTTTAATAAAATAAATAACCTATTTACAGTAGTCAACATATTAAAGAAATAAACCTGCTGTTTGAAAAGTATTATGTATACTTCTTGCTAGCATTATTAATACAATAGTCTGGTTTTTAAACCATAACTTAATTAGACAGATTAGTATCCTTTCCAGAAAAACATCTATATATAGAAATAAATTACTTCATTGTTCTGAAATACAAAATAAATCTAATCAATCTAGATTTCTATCATCTCTTTATCTATCTTAAACACACTACCTGTGCTAGAGTACGATCTGGTTTATCCAGATGGGAAAAAACACAGGTAGGATTATCTCATTCGATTACAGTTTTAACATTCAACAACTAAAAGATTATAAAATCTAACAGTTCATAACATAACATAACATATAAATCATCCATTATTTATTCATTCTCAGAAATAAACTTTAACACAACAAATAAAAGATAGTAGAACCTATTTTTAAAGCTGGATGACAACAGCGTTGGGAGGCTGTTCCTCACCAACTCATGGAGAGCGCTCAGACAACATCTTCTTAGGACCCTTGAGCCTGTTCCTGGTCTCCTTGGCTGGGACTAGGTGAAGCAAACAACAAAATACTAGTTCAATGACTCATTACTAACTCTGCACTCAGTAGGAAGTTCTTTCAGCTGAAAAGCTGTACTAGATCATTCTCTGCAATTTACCCCTCAAACATCTTCCAGAAATTCCCTTCCCAATGAAATCCTTGAAGTATATTCACTTGAATGATTCTCTTCTTGGAATGAGCAGTCTCAGCTCTCTTCAATGGGCATTTTTATTAAGATTGCCTAGGTCTTTTTGGGTTAGTTGTCATTAATTGAGCCACTTGCTCTGATTCCACTTTCTTGGGGGATCATGACCCCAAATGTAGGGAGGTTGCCACCTGCAACATTGGAAGTGTTTGAGGATGCTGCCACTTGTCTATTTTCTCTCCACCCAGTCTCCACCAACTTGACCAGTAAACACTCTTTTAGCAACTCTCCCAAGCTGTTGTCTCCACTTTTTATTTATTTATAATTAAAATATTCATAATTACATTCAACATCCTTGACTCTGCTGAGTCATCAGTTATAACTTTAACATAAAATTTAACATAATGTCTTGGAATAAAATCAAACAAGATAATATTATTTTGCAAAATTGGGGCATGTGACATACACACCCCCTTAGAATATAACATTGTCCTCAATGTTGTTTATTCTTCATTCTCAGAATTCCCTTGGAACAGGATTGGATATGCATCTCGCATTTTACTTTCCAATTTCGAGGTGGCTTCATCTGGACTAAGGTGCTTTCATTGCACCTTTACCTGTCCAATGGTGCGGTTCCGAAGTGTAATCTCCCTCCTCTCGAGGATACAGTCTGGTTCCACTAGGAAATACCCTTCTGGTTCCATTTGTACATCA